>BLKR01010078.1:0-70665 GCA_011170035.1 Teleogryllus occipitalis
CTACCGCTCCCGGTTGTGCGCGGTGTGTGTGTGCGTGTGCGGTGTGTGTGCGGTGTGTGTGAGGTGTGCGTGCGGTGTGTGGTGTGCGCGCGCTGTGTGTGTGTGTGTGTGTGTGTGTGCGTGCGTGCGTGCGCGTGCGCGCCCGGGCGGTGTGTGAGCGCGTGCGTGGTGTGTGCGTGCGCGGAGTGTACGCGCGCGGAGTGTGCGTGCGCGGAGTGTACGCGCGCGGAGTGTGCGTGCGCGGCGTGTGCGTGCGCGGCGTGTGCGTGCGCGGCGTGTGCGTGCGCGGCGTGTGCGTGCGCGGCGTGTGCGTGCGGTGTGTGTGTGTGCGGTGTGTGTGTGTGTGTGCGGTGTGTGTGTGTGTGCGCGGTGTGTGTGTGTGTGCGGTGTGTGTGTGTGTGTGTGTGTGTGTGTGTGCGGTGTGTGTGTTTGTTGCAGACAGATCAATCTAGGAATTATAGTTAATTATTAATTAATTTTGTTTATAATTTTACATATGAAAATTCATTATCTATACATTTCAAATGAATAAATTAAGAATATTGTGTATAACTCAGAACATCCTAAAAGAATACTAATATTTTATTAAGATTATAAAAGATTGTGTTTATTCGTGCCAGACCACAACGAATGTCTTTCTATGCTTCATTAACATTACATTTTAGCCCTCACCCCCATCCCACATACACACACGAAAAGTGAGGGAGTGAGTAGTAACCTTATTAAATATAGGGAGAGACTGCTTACATCATCTATCATTAAAAAAATTCTGAAGATGAAAGTTAATGTACTTATACTTATATCCCTTCAATTTAACCCTCTCTATTCTTGTGCAATACATTAACCATAAAGAAATAATATATACCAAATTTCACAAATCACTCTAAAAACGTTTGGTAGTAAATCATTCCATGTCTACATTTCTGTACAAATTGAGGAAATAGTCAAATTTTTTATAAAGGTATTAAAAATGGACATACCTTCAAGGAGTTTTCTGGCATCTTCTTCACCTTGTAACTTATCTTGAAGTTCATCTCGTTCTTTGGTAACAGCATCGATTTTGGCACGTAAGTGTCCTACATTTAGTAACTCTTCCAGTGAAACACTGGACTCTCCACCATTGGACAAGTTCTCGGCATGATTTAGACAATCTCGGAGGACTGAAACTTCTCCTTCACGAGCAGCTAGAGTCTTGCGAGTTTCATCCAACACATCCTGAAGTGCATCTAATTCACGACACAGGCGCTGCGAATCTGCATTTTTACTTTCTAGAGCCTAAACAATGAAGTAAATATATAAATAGGATAATAATATGGCAAGTGGGGATTAAGAGCAATAACAGTCTTGTAAACCACTTGCAAAACAGATTTTTCAAGTTTTAGTATTAATGATCCCAAGTATCATAGATTCTGATTGCCAGTGCACCTACAAGTTTATATAGTATACATTTTACGATATAAAAATCTTTATTTTTAGCCACTATTGGCGTTTTATTCCTTGTGATGTCATAAAAATGAACCTGGTTTCTGGTCATTTCATATAAAAATGTTGAGATAATATAATAATTATTTTATAAAACTTGTTTGTAAATTGCCACAAGGTTTGCAGCTTTTGTTTTTTATGACTGAAATTATTAAGTATTGTGAACATTTATGGGAATTGCTTCCAGGAAAAATAGCATCCAAGTCTGGAAGTAACCTCATTCTCTATTACCCCATTCTATCATTACTCCATAGTAATCTAAGTAAAGCTGAAATTATCTATCATTTTGCAGCATCGTTGTGTTCTTGTCTCCCTAAACTGTAATTCTCTTTGGTGACTCCTACTGCAATGTTTTGGGCTGTAACTTTTCCTTATCCCTTTCATCTTGAAATAGTGACCTGTATGACTTCAATGTGCATTGGTGCACACTTAGACTGGATTCACTGAAAAAACTTTCTCCTGACCCCCTTCTAGCAGCCCAACATGTTTGTGCATTTTCTTCTGATACATCCTGTATAATGCCTAACAATGAATCCATAAAAAAAATTGAAGTACGAGAAACATCTTCAAAAATTTTGGAAGAAAAGAATCAATGAATGTACAACCAATATTACAGCCAAATGTCTACAAGTCGTCCACACATGTTTGTACAATGAACCAAAACTACTTTATATTTCTCTCATGCTATAGACAATCAAAACATCATCAACTCTGTCATCCATCCATCCACTCAAACTCTCGCATTTCATAGCACATTAAATTCTCATTTTCAATAATGTGAAACGAAAATTAATTTGAACTGAATTTAGCAATAAACATTTAATAAAAGGTGATCAATGCATTCCAAGAAAGGTTACACCATTAACCATTTTCAATTAAGTTTAGTCATAGGCCATTTTAAATTTTAGCAAACTCAAATTAATAACTCCAAATGTAACATACTGATAAAAAGGTATTATAGTCTCTCTTTTTCCTTTTTATTCAATTATTTTTATCATCCTCTATATCTCAATAACATTTATTCTACTTCCTTGCAATGATCAAGACATTTTCTCTACAAATATTTTTCCTAAATATATGCTTAAAAAACAGTAATTCCTGACAAAATGAATGATACAAGGAGTGCTTGCCTCCTTAACTTGTATTAATATCAAAAAATCACTATGGTGTTAGCAAGAAAACCAAGAAATCCTTACTTCTACTAACTGCGATTCAATTGACTGATTCTTCGTTTGAAATTCATGCTCGATTTCTGATTTTTCTTTCTGTAGATTCATCAAAGTCTCATTGACCTGAAATAAAAGAATCCACAGTATAGTAGTAATTTCAATGTTTTAAAAATATTAATTCAATAAATGATTCTTTTGAGAAATTCAGAAAGGCCTAAGCCTGCATTTATAATCTTCAAGAAAGAACTTTAACAATGTTCAGTGTAACACATATTTTGTTAGTACTCAACACCTGAAGCAAATCAATTTACAAGCAGGAAAAAAGAAAAGAAAAAAGTGAGAGTTGGTTCAATGATTTTAACACACTTGGTTCATAATTGTTTGCAATTATGAGTTACACAGATTGTGAATACACCATGTTAACGGGGATACCATGACTGCCATTCGGCATTATGCCTGAGAAGGGCGAAAATTAACATTGATATGAACAACATGTTCTTTAAAACTAATTTATAGCAAATCCTATTACTGCACTTATGTAACAAGTCTACACTATATCTTTCACATTCAATTTTCATCATCAATCAATTATAGTTACTCAATAGGAAGTGCACCAGTGTCAGCTGAAAAATGAAGAATTAAGAACTTTAGAACAGAGGAAATTTATCGATATTGAAGGATTTTAAATGCACATTACAGATAATTAATTACATTCCTTCATCTACATTTCTGAAAAAATGAACTGGAAAATACATTTGATCAAAAAAATGTTCACATGTAGAGGGTCACCAAAACCTTTATTTAATATTAATTTTTAAAAAACAACAGTCAAAACTGCATATGATATGTGGAGAAGTACAATCTTAGCACATTTTCTTGGGTTCCAGAATCTCTAACCTCTCTCTTCTATTATACAGAGTTGAATTATGAATAATGATAGCAATGTGTTGTTGATAGCAAGACCTGTTCACTTCCTTGTAATAGAAACAATTTGAATCACTAAATGAGCAGATTTTATTTAACAGTACTATAGATGCAATAAATACCCATCTCCTCCACTCCTTTCATACAAAATTTGTTATACAAAATAAAACGTCAGGCATGGATTTACAAGTCTTTTTATCTGAAAACTACTTTTATTTCCCACTCTTTTGAAGGACTGTTTAGAGTACAATGTATGCTTCAACAGAAAGGAATATAACAATTTTATGCAACAAATTATTACAATCTACTTGGAAGTGTATGGTTTATCAACCAAGGTGATCGTCTATTTTTTATTAAACTATTGGGGTTGGTTTCCTTCCGGATTAAATACAATCAATAACTTCAGAGGTAGTATTGTTCACTTATTTCATTAACATAAGGTTTAATAGAACACTATTTCATGGACGCACACAAACACTCATCAAGGGAAAAAAATATAAGGAAGCTGATATTTACACATCCCACCTCCTCAAGTTGAAGTGTTGTTCACTAAACTATGCAAAAGTAAGAGAACCATAGAAAGCACATTCATGTGAGAGAAAAGTATATAACAATGTTTTGGAATATGAACAGGAGCACAATCAAACAAACACAAGAGAGCAAATTAATAAACAAACATGTATGGACAGACATGTAAAACATAAACAAACACTGGCAAAGAGAAACATGCATGGAGACAACCACATATGAGAGAGTCAACCACACATACATAGGTACATTAGCATACAGATGAAATTATAATATAGGTATCTTCAGAATGCAGTTGAAATTATGCATTTTGATAACATGCTGATCATAAGTATTCTAAAATATTAAGCAATTAAACTTTATTTATTCGAAGAAAGATAGATGCAACAGATTCAGCTGCTGAGACGATTTATGCAATTTACAGCATACACATCTCAACTTGTCAATAAATTGGATGTTCAATAAGGAATAGTAAATATTTCAGGATGCAGTAGTACAGAGGCTATTCCAAGTTTAAAAACTCCAATAAATATGAATCCTTTTCATCTGGATTTATGGTGTATACAACTCAAATATACATGCAAGATTGAAACAGTAAGTAGCCAGGATAAAACACAATGTGATTGAAGTTGTAGTACTTAACAGTATTACTTCACAAGAGTTAAATACAATACCACATATCTTTACATAACCTGACTAGGTTCAAATGCATTTTTCCATGTGAAAAACTACTTTTATGAGAATTTGCAGTTCCTAGCCAATAAATGTCTTCGTTCTGTATCATCTAAATTAATCAAATATAAACAATTTTTTTAAACACAGCAAGTAATCTTGAAACAAGCATACGGGCAGAAGGTGCAATATTGTCATATAAGATATTTCACACAAATAATTGCCTGAGTTCTGAAAAGTGTACTGAAATTGTTTGAGGACTATTTGGACATTTATCTGAAAGTATTGCAATTCTACAGGATTGTGTAGCTTCAAATATTTTATTATTTCTTTTAAAACTTCTATTCAAAATCACAGCTGAAATTTGGATACACAGTTATGACTGTTCATGAGCTCTGTTCATTTTTCAGTCTCCTGAATGTTCAGCATTGAGTAAAATATTTTCTAAAATATCTGCAAAACAAAATTTGCCATTTTTGAAATTTCTTTACAAGCTGCGATTTGTTTTAAAAAATTTCAAGAATAGTCAAGAGTGAAAAAATAATGGAGAGCTAATTTTTCAACTTCAGACTTTTGATACCCTTACCAATTCAACAAAACAGGTATCAAGAAGTTCAAGTATAGCAACATTCAGAAACACTGTATACAAATATCCTGAAGATATTTTTTTCAAATTTGTCTTCATTGGAGTAACATCTCGCAAAGTCCTTGTTCATTTGTACTAATAATGTATATTCTTGAGATATTTTTATAGACGTCTTAAGAATATATATTGTTATTACAAAGGATTGTATTTTCTAGGCTGCTGAATTTTCAAGGGCCAGTAAATGTATCTACTTGTTCTTTACCATGGAAATATGTCTTTTACACACAAATGCATCAAGAATAAATTCTAGGGGAAATGTACTACTGGAATAATTATTTTAATAAGGATAAGTTAAAAGAAGATGAATTGGTACATTTTAATGATGAGCATGTTATCAGAATCTACAAACACATTAGTTCAGAGTGCACTGAATTGTTGGTGAAGTAATTCCCTTATTGAATTTGAATCTATTAGTACTGCTTTCTTTTCCATTTAATTCTAAGAGTAATGAGTCAGAAAAGAGCATAAGATATAAAGGAGAATGAGTTAAATTTGGAAAGAGTGAATCAAGTTAAAAAATTAATAACAAACAATACACAATTGTAAACAATTCTTCACAATTTCATAGAGAATTAGAAATTTTATAGTGTGATGAACTGAATTAATTATGAAGGCTTTTTCACCAAGAATGGCTTTATAAAAATAATAAAATATTCTGCTAACTATTGCATTCAATAACGTAAATACCTCCTCAAAAGTACTTACTTTATCTAGCTGCTCCTCGAGGTTCTGAACACGTTCTAATTGAACTTTTAACTCTGACTGAAGGTTTTCATTCTGCAATAAATTTCATACTAGTGAATTCTTTATGAAGAAAATCATCAAAATCAAATTAATTTTTAATCTATTTATATGAAGAGAAAAGGTTTCCAAAACACACCTCAATATTTTTGGCAGTCAAATTTGCGGTCATTGTACTAATTGTGCTTTGTTGACTGTCAAGTTGCTTCTGAAGATGTTCAACACTCTTCATGAGTGTATCAGATCCATGTTGGGCAGACAACAGCTCTGACATCATTCGATTTAGTTCAAGACCAGCTTCTGTAGCAGCCTCTAACTCCTTTTCCAATGTTGCTACTTGTTCTTCTAATTCTAAACGTGCATTCTGCATGGTGAAACAAACAGGTAAAAAGCAAAATTGGAAAAGTTTTGAAAACGATTATTATTATTATTAGTAGTAGTAGTAGTAGTAGTAGTAGTAATAATAATAATAATAATAATAATAATAGTAATAATAATAACAATAATAATAGTAATAATAATAATAATAATAATAATAATAATATTACTTTATTGCTTATAGACTTGCAGAAAGTATCAAGCGATGTCTGTCTAGAAATTAATTAAAAATTACAGTACGATTTACATTTTTTAACTATGTTAAACTTATGGTAATAATTAAATTAGTTTACATTAACTTGATAAATAAAACGTTTAAAAATATATGTAGCTGATTAAAATGAACAATTAATTAATTTAAGTTATAACAGGAATTAAATGCAATTATATAACTTACGTAATAATTCAAATAGTTTACTTGATAAATTACATGATTAATAAAACATGCAAGTACTAACAATAAACATTAAAATAATTTACATTATTTTAAACTACACAAAAGTCACATTAACAAATTAAAATAACATTAACAATGCATTACATTAACAAACTTACAGATTATGATACACTGGAAATAACTTACAATTAGAGTGAGCAATTCCATTATCTTAACGTAGTAGTTTAATTTACAATAATTGAATACATTAGATGTTAATAATAGATGTAAGTGCTTACGATAACATGACATATAATTACATTATTTACTACAGTACTAAATAGTACATTGCCTTATTGAACTGAATGAATGGTTCAAAGAGTGGTCACTCTTATAGTGGTATGTGGTTAATAATTACAGAAAAGTTAATGCAATTCAAATATCTCATATGGACACACTAATAAAGTCATGTTTAAGCAATGTTTTGAAGTATTTATTATCTGCTGAGTTTACGGTAACTGGAAGATTATTAAAAAGCTGTGTAGCAATGCGGAAAGGATCTTTGTTAGTTGAAGACTTGCTAGTGTATATCCTGTGATAGTCCCTATGTCCTCTAGTATGGTACTACGAATAAAAAATTTTCAGATTGCCAGAAGAGCTCTGTACATTGCTTACATCCCGTGAGGTATCATCTAATCAGGTCATTGACTCCACCCCCTATTCCATAATAATCTAGTTTTGTCAACAGTCTTTCATTAGATACAATACCAAATGCCTTTGAAAGATCAATGAATAGACCTGCTATTGTCAAATTTGATTCCATATTTCTAATTATTTCATGTATAAAATCCACAACAGCAATGGTGGTGGAGAAACCCTTCCCGAAGCCATATTGTGACTTATTAAGGATATTATTACATTCAAGAAAACAATGAAGTCTTGCTCATATAAATTTTCATAGAATTTGCCAAATACTGAAGTTAGGGTTATAGGTCAGTAATTGTCCAGATCTTGTGCATTATTATTCTTAGCAAATGGTTTTACAATACTAACTTTTAGAGATTTTGGAAAAGTGAATACATTTAGAGATGAATTTATTAAATAAACTAATTTGTTAAGAAGACTAGGCTTACATTTTAAAGAATTATTGAAGATTATTCATCATTCCTCTACAAGCAACTATTTTTGAAGGAATTTATCAATTGATTAACTTCATAGCATCCACGTGATGGAGAAACATAGATAATGAAGTTCTAGAAGATTCTGCTCTGAATTTAAGAAGCAATACTTACAGGTCGTACAAATATCAGAAGGATTGTCAAGAAACATGCCTTCATGTAGTATGTATATGTTTTTGAGTCTTGAGTTTTCCCATTGTTAATTATATTCCACAATGTTTAAATTTGTTGGTTGAGTTGTTACCTTTGATTTAATTGATATGATTTAATCGATAAGCTTTCTCATTCGTCAGTTTAAGCCCATAATGTTTTTTACACTGTTTGAACTTCTCATTATAATAGGGATTCCAGTCTATAGATTTGCAAATGAAATTATTCTGCACTATTATTGCAACACCGCCAGTTTTGTTGAGTTCTCTACGGAAACATGCCTGAAGTTTATAGTTGCAAAAGTTAATCCAATTAATTTCATTATACTTAAGACAATGTTCAGTAATGACTCCTACCAGTATAAAAGTTTCTTCTAGTTTTGTCTCAAGCTGTTTAAGTTTGTTGTGAATATATTGAATATTTTGGTGAAGTACATGGAGGATACTGTCTGTTTTTAAATGTCTATCACAGGTATGTTGTCTTATTTGTTAAAAGACAAGGAGTGTCTTCTTCTTACGTTTGCCTGAAGTTGTAAGAAGAAGTAACGTGTAGCTGTTGTCATAATGGTGTGGAAGCTACAACAGAAGCAAGGGATTGGGAAGAATGACAAGGTGTATGAGGAGTGTCTAAAAGGGGGAAATGAGGTTTAGGGGTAGGAGGAGGGGTGAGAGAGATGGAGATGGCAGATTTGTATGTTTGTGTCATAGAAGGAGGTAGAGAGATGAGTGATGTGGGAGTGTAGGAAGTTTGCATTATCCTTTTATGGAATGATGAAGACCATGATGAGTAAAATCTGTTCTGTCCAAGGATCGAAGGTCTGCAATTTTAATTCATGTGTTGCTAGCAAGTAATGTGATTTCCTAGTTTGTTTGGTGGATTTTAGTGTTGCGCTTTGTGGTGTCATGTCTGAGTGGCAGGGTCATCATGATTACATTTGTTTTCTTGGAGACTTCAATGAGTTTTTTAAAGTTTTCTTATACACAGTAACATAAGATAAAAGTGAGTGCAGGATAGAGAACAAGGAATAAAAATTACAATCACTACATTATTTATGAGTAATAATATGTGCATAGTGCATTCATTTGAAACAAGATGGATTTGATATTCACAATTACCTACTGCAATTTTTCTGACATATTTTGGCCATTAATGCTCATCATAGACTAACTACCAGAAATTATAAAACATTCTCAGCATAATTTTAATTTCATAAATTTGTGAAGCTTTTTATGTTTGCTTTTGTATATCAATTTTTGAACACTTAAATATTCTGCATATTCAAAAATTACTTTTTTTTTTTTTTTTTTTTTTTTTTTTCCCTCTTTTTTTTTCCCTCCCAGATTGAATATATGAATAAAATTGAAGAAACTTTTAATCTTACTTAAATGCACTTATTACTCTATATCCATAACAAGTAAAATTAATAATAATAATAATAATAATAATAATAATAATAATAATAATAATAATAACAATAATAACAATCACAATAACAACAATCTATGAACTAGAATATTCAAATGAATCAGAATAAAAATTTTACTGGACTTAATGAAAATAAATTTGATAATAACAACCTTGTAAATAAGGCTCTTCAAAATATTGAAGTGTACACATAATGAATCACATTAACCAATAAAATGTATTTCAATTAAGAGAAATGTGAAAATGGTCTATTAAGTGAAAGTGAAAAAATATGTATTACTCACCCTACATTCTTCAAGTTCCTCCTTCAATACAGATGACGTTTCTCCAGAATCAATTGAGGTTATGAAGGCTGATATTTTTTCTTTAGCACTCTCAAGTTCATCTTTTAAAGTGTATTTTTCTTGCGAAGATACCATTAATGCCTTTTCTAAGCTGTTGATCTTGGCTATTAGAGATCCATCTCTACGTTGCTTCTGTTCATGAAAATTATGTAGAATATTGAATTGCAATGATAATTCACACAAGAAAAATATCATGTAATTACCTCAATATAATAGTATCCTAAAGAAAACACCAGGACTGTGATGGCTGTCACCATCAAATATAGCAAAGTATCAAATGAATTTTTATGCATTTCTTTGTTTATAGAAGTTGACACCAAGAATTCAGATCCCAAACTGCCCCTCTGTTCAAATATGAAACATAATTAATTAAATACATGAAATCAAATATGATGTACAATTCTGATTTCTAATACATAAATATTAATCAACAGATTTTACCCCCATCAGGGAAGCAAGCCACCCTGGTTCAGCCTCATCAGATGAAATTTGTTGTTTTGGTAGGTCCTCAGTCTCTGGCACACAGCCAGTCGAATGTATTTCACATGTCTCTTGAGCTAAAAATACATACAATGAGTCTCAGAACAATAGTGTTTCAATGTCAAAGGACTCTTGGTAAGGACTGAGGGTTTTCAGTGAGTAGGTACACTGAAGAATGCTGATGTATTTGAAAAAATGAAAATATGTACAGGTGAGTATATGACAATGCTATTTGTTAGACAACTGTAAAAGTATGCATGGGTCAATAATTAATGAATATATAAATACATAAATAATATTTTGTTAAAATAATACCAGCACCAAAATTGCTTACAAAGCCTTTCAGTGTAATAATAAACAGATATAATTTTGTTTGGTTCAAAGCACAAAAATATTGGTTAAGGGAAAATAATTCATTTCGTACCAATTGTAATGTCATTTAAGTTTCATACAAATTCAAATACAAGGCATATTTATTACACGCAATGAACATTTGTTCATAATTTCATGAGTATATAATAAAAATGCATATGCTAAACAAAACTGAGGTGAGTACTATTTTTCCTTGCATGAAAACGTCTTATCATAAGCAGGAAACAGTAAACAAAAATACAAAATTGAAAGGGAAATGCACTAATTTGTTTCATTGCACTTGTATCTAAATTTAGCAGAACATTGTATGTACACCATATAAAAGGAGGGGAAAATAATGATTTTATAACATTCTTGGGCAATAGAAAAATGTATAATATTCTAATGTAGTATAAGCCTACAAATTACAAAAACAAATGTACTAATTGCCTTTAATGTTCATAATTGGCATACGAAAAAGTTATAACCTATAATTCTTTGAATTAACAGAGCCTTCCTTCCCTTTCATTACTTTCCTGGACAAATATCTAGGACGGTGAGATATCAATGTCGGAAGTCGAGGTTATTGACTTGCACCTTAGGAAGGATATGTTTGCATTGTGGATCTGATACAGCCCTTGCCCTTGACCCATCGGTAACCTACGATCTACCGCTTCTATTCTTTGTGGGAAGTGAGAAAAAAGCAAGCTCTTGATCTCTATAAATACAGAATATGAAAGTCAAACACATAACATCCTCTGTGTAGAACTAGACAAAAAATATAGATTTGATACCTATCGACTAGGATTAGCAAAAGTCGAAATGACAAACACACATTTTTAACCAAGAAAGTAGAAATAAATTTCAAGAAAAAAAGCTTAGAAAATTAAATATGCCTTCAAATACATTTACGTGAAAATAAGCCAAATAAATATTCGTCAGAATTATTAATTTTTCATAATTCTTGCAATTATACCAAAAGCATTTGTTCATTACAATAAAACAGTCAATTTCCTAAATATCCGATGTCTAGTCATTACAAAGTAAGGAATGTATCTCGAACACGAGAATTATCTTTCTTAGAATTCACAGGCAGAACTTCAGTAGATCCACTTCAAGTTCTTCAGAGCGTCAGGGAATGGAATTTTGGAGTTATTATGTATTTTTTTAAATTTTTTAAATTATATACATTTTTATAAATTCAGTTTTGTAAAAGGAAATTTAATGGTCGTTTATTTAAAAAACCAATCAATACTTCTTCCTTTTGCTGAAACTTCGCGTCCAAAATTTACTCCGTCGTGGTGGCGGAGTCTTGGGAGGTGCAGTTCGCCGGAACGGGTTATTGACAAGGGACCGAGACTCGGAGGTCTCGGGCGGTCACCGGCGACCGGGAGTCCCCAACCGGCTGCGAAGGACGGTCGAGCGCGTGGTCTCGAGAAAAAGGGAGGCGAGCAATCGTTGGCAGGTAAAAATCGCGGAGAATGCACACCTCTGTTACGGTACTGCACCGGCATTAGCCAGGTGTTGATCGGAGAAAACACGTAAAACTACAATTGAGAGAGGAGACGTGTGTTCTCAGATACATTTCTGCTTTCTAAAACTCGCCTTCGCCTAGCATCTTTTGCATTTGATAGTTTTTTCCACGGTTGGACAATGCTTGAGTCGTGCCAGTGCCTTTTTCGGTGACTGACGGCTCTAGAACAGTGTGAATTCCACCATGGGGGCAAAGGAGTGTCACGGTTTACTGGTTGATCGGGAAATTGCAATGGAAGAATATAGCGCTGTTGAAATGTGCAGCCATTCCGCCCACATCGTCAAAGGGACCGCCTGACAAAGTCGACATGAGCTTGAAATGTCGCCCAGGCTGCGCGTTGCACGATTCACCAATGATCGAGCAAACCCACGACCTATATAGTTGATCACTGTGAACAACTGAGCAGGTCATTAGATATTTGTGCTGATAAATGTAACATTACTAAAAATTGCCAGCAGAGTCTCATGACAACAAACACGGTAAAAGAAGAAACTAATGCTGTTACATCACATACTTTCTCGCATTATTTGTAACGGCTACGCAACATTATACTACATGAACCTGCAAAAAGTTTCATCTCCGCACGGAGATGCAAACTCATATCCATGAAGTTAACTCGCCATGCGCATTACCAATACACCGCACAGAAGATCGGCTGTATTAACTTTTACCGACGCTTAAAAATCTGATTATTTAGAAATTAGACAAAAATACTCGTTTTCTCAAAAAATTATAGACAATATTTTTTAAAGATCTGAAAATTTAGAACAGACTTTATTTAAGACCAAATCTATACAGAATATTGTACTCTTTATGTATTGAATATTATATTGTTCATTTTCCGCAATTTTCGAAAAGACGGAGTTCGCTGGAAATGGGACCAGCACCAATTTTTACTGTTCTTTGATACACACGAAAAAAACATTTAAAGAAAAAATTAGGAGTTGTTTTTGAGAAAATAATTGTTTAAAAATTGCCTTTATTTCACGCAAAATTATGTAAAATCCTACTCATATTTTCGAAACATTGTACAGGACTTTATTTCAAGATCTCTCCTTCAACAACAGATTTCATTCACGAAAAAGATCTATTTTCATTCTGTAGTTGTAGGAAGACGCTGAAAAAAAAATTGACGTTAGTAATTTTCGAAAAATTAGGGATTTTAACGAAAAGAAAATTGCACCAGTGTTTTAAGTGTCCTTTACGCTATCAGAGGTCAAAGTTTAATCCACAAATTTGGAACCGTTTTTGAGAAAATGTCGAGGTTTCATATAAAGTACCCCCCCCCCAAATCAAAATATGTTTCAAACTCGCAGGTCCTCGAGTTCGTACCGATTCATCTGGGAATATCAATTTTTGGAGAAAATAGTTTGAATGGTTTAGGTGCCAGCATGGACCACAGAGAGGCAGAAGTTTTGCCGTCAATCGATGTTTCGTTATCGAGGACCCATAAAACGTAGATTCTGATTACACAACGTGTTACAGAAAGTAACTCGCTACTTATATCAGACAATTATTTCTGTCGAAGAATAGCAGTTTTCCTGCCCACGAATATACCTTATCTTTGCTATTTGGGTATTAAGTTGAGAAAGTAAAATTAAACTAGCATGCTGGAGTTGCAAGAAGAAAATGACAAAAAGCCAAAATCAAGAAAATCTTAATGGTGAAAAATAACAAAGAACTAGCAATACCTTCAGGTGACAGATCTTCAGCGTCCATCTTTAGGGGTTTATCGTCAGCATTAGCATCAGCATCGCCATCACTACCACTATCACCATCTTCGGTTACGGTTTCTTCAGTACTCCCTTCAGAACCGTGACTTTCATCCTCCAAGGGAGGAGAAACAGATGGTCTTTCCAGTTGCTCATTTTCAGAAACCTGAAGGAAAAATAGAATTATAACTCAACTTCATTGTACGTACAATGCATTTCTATTCATCATTCAATTATGCATAGTAAAAGCGTGGGGAAGCGATTCTGGAGCTCAAGAAAAAGTACGCAGATTATATTTTTCCCCATACGTCACATACAGTTTTTACTTTAAAAAAATTAAGGTCGCTTTATCTAGGTCATCATGTTTTTTGCAAATCAAATCAAATAGGTTTTATTTAATAATTTAAAGCAAGATCTACATTACGTCAATTCGCTAAATTTAGTAGTCTATATATACATTACCAGACATCAACATATCTTCCACCTCAAGAAAACGTAACTGGCAATGTAAACATTTTCAACATCTAATGTTTCTGACATTTTTGGTATTTTTATCATTTAGCTTACGGGAAGATTTTGCAGACGAGTAACACAATTCTTGATTTTATTCTGAAGATCTTTCCAGAAAATAGATTGCCTTAGAAATTGAGTTATAAAATAAAAACTGAAAATAACAGGTTCTGAATAGTGATCGAAGAAAGGGAAGTCATTTTGGAGTAAAAACTTGACGTTAATGTTTTATAGGAAAATACAATGCGGAAATGTGTTATTTGGTTTAGCGGGTGCATGTAAACCATACACAGGATTTTCACCAAATTTGACATTACCCGATCGATTGAGCTGATGTCGCCAGATCGATCGGGGATCGTGGTCGTGAATTTGAAAGGGACATTTTAATTTTGGGGGTATGTTCAAAATTCAGGTGAATGTTCAAACTTTTCGGAAAATGGGTCCAATTATTTTTGTTTTTGCTCGAAGAGAGCAATGTACACTTATAAAAATGGCCCTGCTCCAAATTTTACAGAAACTGATGAATTTTCAAAATCACGTATGCTTTTACGCCACATAGGCTTTTCGAGTCATTTTCGTGTCCCGGTCAGCAAGTGCCTTCCGTATCAAATAAATTTACTTGTTAGCTTTTTTCATCGCAGTTCGGCCTTGGTTTTCCCAGTTCAGATCCCGATTGATAAAAAGTTCAAGGTCCATTTGCGATTCTGTTGATACAATAACGCGATTTCCGACTGTGTACGGTAGGACGGGGTTATTCCCTAAATGTAGAATCTTACACTTTAAGCCAGGAAAAAACAAGTCAGACCATTTTTGAACTTCTCACAGATCCTCTTGGCGTTGGTTGTGGAATATCAGGAGGGTTACAAATAATTTTGTATCATCCGCATAGCAGTTCCAATCCAATTTCAGCTACTGATAAAATGTCATCCACTCGTCCCCGAAAAATTATGTTTTTAAGCAAAAAGATGTTCACTCAAACATATGCGCACCAGTTTCTAAAGTAGTCGCTGATGCGGTACCTTATCAAATGCTTTTCCGAAATCAAGGCATATTACGTTTATTGGTTTCCTTTTATACAAAGCTCTCGTTCAGATACAGACCGAACATAAACAGTTTGAAACACTGGACCAATCTTAGTGAATTGGGATCTGATTATTTCTCTTCGCAAATTCCTGTATTCACCTAACACAATCCTTTCCATGAACTTTTCCACTACACTTTCTCGTTAAGCTAATCGACCGGGAATTTTTTGGATTTCTACTAGCTCCCTCCTTAAAACTTGGGGTAACAATGGCGCGTTTTCAAGAAGTTGGTATCTTGGACGCACGCATATACTTCTCGGTACGATGTTTGGGATTTCGCCTGGGCCGGGCGAAGAATAAACGTTCTCGTTAGTAAGGATCTGTCCAATTTCAATTTAGTTATATCCAATGGTGGTTTGAATGAGGTTTGTCTCCGACGTATCGCTGATGTTTAATGCAGGTTCAAGTGTGTAGATATTTTAAAACTCGTTTGCAAAAAATTCCTCAGTTCCTACAGGATTCTCTACCGTTCCGCCATTTTGTTTCTTTAGAATGTATGGTACATCAATCAACTTCTGAACAGTTGTAGCCGTACGTGGGAATATCAACTTTCGACTACTTGTAATTTTTTTTTTTTTTTTTCGTTCTTTTCATTAAGAGTTCAGTCAAATTCTTTATCTTCAATCTTGCAGTCATTGTTACTTCCAGTTATCTTGTATTTGACCCATAAACTCTTGTTTTTCCTGTCTGTTCTTTTAACTTCATAGTTTCCCTCCAGCTTACCGGTTTTTATCTTGATTTTTGCTTGAGAATTGGCGTCAGCTTATTAGCAAAATCTCATCAAATGGTCGTTTTCCACAGCTCTTTCACGCGGTAATCGGGATTCCATTTCAGCATTTATGATTTTATAATTGGCTTTGAAGTAGTTGGGCCTTGATGTAACCGACTTAATTAGTGATTCACTCCCATTCACTCGAAACTGCGTTCTAATTGTGATCACAACATCCAATTACATCTCTTAGGATTGGTGATGTGATGTTTTATTCATATACCATAACTAGATCCAGGAAAGCTGGATCTTGTCCCCTCTTTAAAGGTATTATGTTCGTTAGATCGACCACGGTGAAGTACCCCCAAAAAATACTTCAAATAAAAGGAAAATCTCTGTTCTTCAAAATGGTAGGCAAAAAATTGGCCCTTACCCGCCCAATTTTTTAATAAAAGAAGTTTAAATTAGTACAGGCTCTTACAGAAAAACTTTCGCGGGCATACGTTTTTTCAAAGTTATTGAAGAAGTTATACGGTGAGAATACCTTTTTCTTTTATTCAATAAGTAGTACTTTTTTAAAGGAATCAGATGGTATTAAATGTAACATACCTCACCGGACATTGAGAAATAATTGATAAAAAAATTGCCGCGAAATTCATCGCAATGGAAAGCACTAGCTCCCGGTCTAGAAGTTGTAATGTATAAATTATGATATTGTTAGCACGATTTATCTTTATGTACGAGAGAAAATCGCCTTAGCTTAATTTTTATGCCACGCACTATTTGAGGAAAAGTAACTTTCAATGTAAACAATGTGGACTAATATTCAACGCAGAAAGAAAGAAAGAAAAGTAGGGCGCCGAAGTCAACCTATGAAAATGAAAAATCATGCGAGAGACTAAATTTATTAGTAAACACTGTTTTTATAGAGGAACTATTCAGTATTTCTCTTTTAACTATTTACAAATAATTATTTAAATGCTCCGTTTACGTTTACAAGCGGCTATTGTTAATCCATAGACGGAATAAATGGTTGAGTGTTTGACAAGCGACTGGCACGAACATACCACCTTAACTTAATGGCTCTTCCATTTTCTTTGGTTGATATTGGTAAACATTCTCACAAATGGCCGTCCAATTTTCGATTGTGTTGGAGCCCTCTCATTCCAATTATTTCTGTTTCAAGTATCTCACACAGATGTCTCAACGTTCCGATGTTTGTCGAACCAGTCTTAAGCTTTTAATATTGAATCCAGAGATTTTTTTCTATGCACTGCATTTCTCAATATTAAATCTTTAAAGCATTTCATGTATTTTTTTAAGTGAATAGTCTTGGTAATTAGGAGGAGAATTTTCTAAAATGTCAATGAGAATAAAGGATTTAGAATACAATACAAATAAAATTAGAATTTCATTAGCTAATTAGGATATAATCACTCAAAAGTTTGGAGCTCCCTATCATGTAATCACAGCAAGCTTGTGTGAAATTATCCTTTCTTATCTTCAGAATGTGTCGGGATAAGTAGTGAATTAATGTTTGTTTTGTTGATAAATAAATAAATGACAATTACTGTTTCTGGCCGGCGAAGTAATTACAGATTTGAAGCTCACGTGCTTCGTTTGAAGTGATTAGAACTTTCTTTAGTGATAGCTGGAGTAGGGTAGAAATACCAATTTTTTTATAATATTGTAGACTGTATTATCAGTTCATATTTTCTGCATAGTATTAACAGTGTATGGAAAAGTTAAAATCTAAAACAAAAGAAATACATGTACAAAGCAGATGGAACCATTGAAATGTTCTAGTTCGTCCAAATTCGGGACGCAAAAAGGATTCGTACACCAAGGGCGACAGTAACTGTTTTGGTTCCCGCCCGCCTGACTCAAAAGGAAATTTGAAACGCTTGGGAACCCAGCATGTATACTCCGATTAAAACAGAGTGGCACTTAAAGGTCACGAGCTGGACTAAGCGGGAGATACTGTCATCAAATCGGGAGCTTCGTTACGACTTAAATTTTTCGTATTGGAGCTTCCGATTGGATGACTGTCCCCCTCCTAGCTTGTGACGTTGAAGTGTCACACTGTTTAAATTGGAGTATAGTAGCCTTGCACAGTGTTTGGTAGATTATTGATAGTCATAAAGGAATGGAAACAAATTTGGAAGAAAGACAAATCATAATCAGACTGCATAATCTATGCAAATCGTCACGGGAACTTTCTGAAATTTTAAACATCTAGAAATACCATTCTGGAAACTATTGGTAGATTTATTGAAAGGAAAACAGTGGTAAATATGATCAGAATTGAGCGTCCATAGTAACATAGTGAAGCAGATGGTCGTGTAGTTTTATGGAATGTACAGAAAAATTGGCGATTAAGAACACAAAAACTAGCGAGTGAAGTTGGAAATGAACTGCAAATAAATGTATTTGAGAGTTGTGTATGAGACACATGACTATCACGAAAGAGTAGCTAGAATAGTTGCTTGTAAGTGAAGTCAACGGAAGGAAAAAGTTAAGATTTGCAAAACAATCATAAATAAAACGAGTGACTCGTGGGAAAACTATTTGGGCGTCCAATTCTTCTGTAACACTGGAAAACATCAGAATTGGGCGATCAAAACTCGCTTATTTTATTTATTTTTGCGAACTCTTGTATTTCCTTCTTTTAATTCACAAATCACTTTCTCCTAGCTACTATTTCTAGCCATTATTCATTTACCTGTAGTTCATTTTCAAATTCACTCTATTTTTGGTGCACTTAATCGTCTACTTTTCTTTACTTTCCGTAGAATTATACGACCATCTGCTTCATTCTACTGTGGACGCTCAATTCTTATCATGTTTTCCAGTGACTTCCTTTCACTAAATCTATCAGTGACTCCAAGGATGATATTCCTAGGTCTGTTTAAATTTTCAGAAAGTTCCCTCAACGATTTGCATTGATTATGCAGCATTGATTATAATTTGTTTTTCTTCCAACGTTTCTATCCTTTACATCTCTTCTTTTTAAACATACACGGAGCGCATATCGAGATTTGGTGTATGGCATTAACTTTTCCATATACTTAGGTTATTACTACGTTGAAAGTATGAATTGATAATAAGTATAATTGCGTAATACTTTTGACACACACTCTATTTGTTCACGGTGTTGCTCACAAATTATTTTTGGATTGCGGTGAGGGATTTATTCGTGCAATGTCGCACTGCTTCGCCATAAATGAATATTTTGATTTTGGACTTATTTTCTGGGAATGTTCCTGTAACGCATTCGTCGCGAGTCGGGAATATACTCTGCGCTCTCTCACGCGTGTTGCACCAAGTTTTGCAGCCATTTAAGACTTCACGAAAAAACATGAATCACTGGCAATGTAACTAATCACGACGAGTTTGGTGGTCGGTGGAAGCGTATGGAGTAAGGAGAAGCTATGCAATAAATATTTTTCTGTTGCCCTGAGATTAATGTAAGTCATTATCTAAGAAATATTGTTCTCGGGATTATAAATGAGTAAGGTCACCGAGAGTTCCAAATTCGTATAATCGCAGTTGTAGCATTAATTTAGTTGAAAATACGCTCGACTTATTTACATATTGGGTTGTAATTTACATGTACGTCAATTTTAGAATACAATTGATCAACGTTAGAGAAATTGCAATGGTGGCACAAATGTTTCACGAAATTTTATAAGAACGAAGTATGCTACTTTTACTAACTGTTCCGCTGGCACTTTGATTTAAATTCCCTAATTTCAGAGTGAAATAATCCAGGAATAACTGAAAATTTAATCCAATTTTGTTCAACACTGGAATCAATTAATAGAATTAACTATTTAATTATTACTCTAAACACTAAAATTAATTCTGAAAAAAGTAAAAAATGAATTCACAATAGCAATGGCAATTAGAAAAATCTTTTATAATCCATTTTCTCGATGCAAAAAAGCTTCTAACACTAAACTACTTCAGTACAGAATGTATGTTCCTTTCAGGTGTCAACACTGTAGTGGTCGCCCACGTCCCTTTAGAAGCACCATCACAAGGGCGCACCGGCGAAATAACGCCGCCCTGGAGAGCACGGTCACAGCCAGAAAAAGGTCGCCAGAGTCGGAGCCGGGGCAACTATCACGCTTCAGTCGGCGCGCCCGTGCACGCCACCGCCCCTACGACCAGACTAGTCGGCGAACCTTCAATCCGGAGGGGGTATAAAGCGGTCCCTGCCGGGAGGAGCCGGCAGTTCGAGTTATCCCAGCGAAGTGCGAGTAGTGAAGTGTCACAAAGTGTATTGTGATCTGAGTGACGCTTTGGTATTACGGGCTTTTCTACTGGACATTGTTTTCGACCACGGTGTTAACGTTTGGGGCTTCTTCTGGACTTTTGGTGATCTGGCACCTCTCTGGCATATCTCCCGGCTATATTGTAAACTGTGCTCGTATATGGTATACTCTCTGTATTGTACAACTGCAAAAAATACTATTTTGTGAACTTTGCCTTTTTTGGCACAAACTCAACCTCCTCACATTTTTAAAATTGCAGTCTGAGCGTTGGGTAAGGTCAATAGACAACGAAAAATTTGAAATTCGCATCAAACAGTAAATTTCAATACAGTACATTCCTCAGATTTTGACGCACAATTACGTGTCTTTCGTTTTTCTTGTTGTTTTTTGATATTACAAAAATAATTTTCCAATTATTCAGCTCAATCAAACTGCGACTCGTACTTTCAAATGGTCATACTAATATTGTGTGGATGTTAAATATACATATCGCTTTAATTTCATAGAATAAACGCATTAGAAAATTTTAAAAAACGCTTTTATTATATTAAAACTATTGGGTTTAAGGCATGCGTTGTATACACGTTTGATTTTTTTTTCGACAGAGATCAACATACTGCAAGCTTTTACAAACATATTGGAACACACTGTATACACATATGCGTGTATACACACACATTCTTTGAAAAAAAAAAAGACTTGCACCCAAAAGGACGTTTGAAAATGGAGTGCAAAGTGAGAGGGAGGAAGAAAGTTTTGAGGATGTTAAGTGATTCTTCTTTCAGCTCACAGTGCACAATATTGATTGCACAGAGCATTGACACAATGTTATTCTCAATCGGTCATGGGACTCGTCTGTTTCGCACACAGCGGGTCAGGAGTCGCATTAGTGATTCATAGAGGTGTCGGATGGCACCCCGCGATACGCCCATCTCAGGATCTGCAATGGACGCACACAGTTCCCTAATAATGCGAGGGCGGGTGCGTTCTGTAGGGAGTGACCTATTGCATACCACACGTTCAATAAGAGAGAAGCCTGGTGATGTTGCGGGCCATGGAATTGTGTAAGTAGCTTGCAGGTAATCCCTAGCGACAGCTGTTGTGTACGGTCAGGCCTTGTCCTGCTGGAACATTGTTCATGGGAGTCACAAACTGTACGGCAACTGGCTGCAGGACCTCCTCCACATAGCGGCGTGCCGTTAATAGGCTTGAAATGGAGACCGGGGGAGAATTTGCGTTATACGCAAACGAACATCACATCCTGACACCGCGTCTTCGAAATGTTTGGCGTTTGGCAATACACCGTGTCATTTGACGTTCGCTAGGGTGCCTCCACACACGGATTCCCCAGTCATTCCCGCCCAGACAGAAAGGGGATTCATCGCTGAACACCCCTCGCTGCCAGTCTACTTCCGTCCAGGCCTTCCTCATACGACACCATTCCAACTCTTGCTTCCATTTGCGAACAGATAAAGGAAGTCGTTTGCACAGCCGGTGCGATGCCTGTGAGACGTCTGTCAATGATGCGGCTGGAACGGGATATCTCATTGCAGGATATCTCAACGCGCTGAATGTCCGAAAGGGACGTCGGTTCATTCACAGTCTGTCGGACAATCCTCTTGTCCTCCCTCGGTGTACTTTGCCGGGGCCATACACAGCCTTCTCATCCATGGCGCGCGCCTTCTTGTATCCACTGCTGTCAACATCTGCACGATTCACATGAGTCGCAATGACGCTTCACGGAGTCCCACGATGCGACCCCTCTCGAACGCATCTAGCTGCTGCTATTGCTTACAAATCCGGCTCCGCGGCAAACTAAACGTTCCATAATGCTACCGCACCAGCTCCATGGGCAACAGACATCTTTCTAAATCGTAACAATATGTATCCTACAATCCCAAACTGAGCCTTCTCATTGGTCAGAATTCTTACAGCTGTTTTAAGTAGTTGGCATGGTGAACCCTAGGTGTCGCGAGAGAAACGGTTCTTTGAGGATTGGCGTGAGTTGGAAAGTACACGACACTCCACTCAGTGTACCCTGCAGCACACGTATTTTTTCATTGACTATTCACTCAGCCAATATTGACCTCGATGTTTTATGTTATTCGAGAAAGTAATTTGCTTGAAACGTGAAGAGAATATCGTATTATATGTTAATGTATTCAAAGAAATGGTTAATGTTCCTTCAGTGATAATCAGAAATAGATATAACTATCGAAGGTATGAACCAATAAAATAAACTATTATTAAATACTTTATCTTTGAATACTTAGAGGACAGTGTTAAAGTACTGTTCCAGGCAACTTATTCCAGTCCGTTATAGTTCTGTAAGTAAAAGAAAATTTTCCAACATCTGTTTTCTGAGCCCCCCAACTGTATTTCGTACCTTTGATCCCCTTAACTAAAGTACATGGGTAAACCAATTCAGCTAGAGATACCTTTCCATGCTGGATAACCAGCATATGCTTCACGTAGAGCACAAAGTCTAGGTAACAAACCCTCCAGATATCTAATGACTTCATTTTACTTTCTTCCTATTTCTCTAGAAAGTGGAATTACATGCTCTTTTCAGTATTCCGTTCAGATTTTCCTTTCATAAATTTCTTTAAGGATCTCAGCAAATCGTTCTGTTGATTGATTGGGTTTAAAGGGCGCTTCAACTACTAAGGTCATTGGCGCCCGTGAAAAGTATTTCTAAAATAAACTAAAGTTCTAGTAAAATTGTTGCAGATGCAACTTACCCGCTAATTTACAAGCACACACCCTACAGAAGAAAGCTTCAATTACGCATAAAATATACAAATAGATAAGACAAAGTTCAAAAACGTAAATCTGGGGGCAGGAAAACATAAAAACATTATTTCCTCTGTCAGATAAAATTATATATTCTGCTTTCTCTTTAAAATCAAAAAAACTTCGAGAGCGCGGAATCGTCACCTCCGAGCACCTCTGGTAAAGAGTTGCCCAGACCATGTCTTCGTCGGCTGTCAACAAATTTCATACATTCACACAGAAAGAACCGTCCTGCATGAATCACAGATAGGTGGAGATTCACCTCGAATGACGAAACTGTGAGAAAAGTGGCAGTGTCCGATACACAAACGGGTTAAAATGACTTCCTCGCGCCTAGAAGGTCGGGATGAGGAACGCCAGGAATTCACAGAATCCTTTATTACACTTAGTTTACAGGTGCTACTCTGCCACTCTGTTTGCCAATATCTTAAGATGAATCGTTTTAAAGAAGCTTTAACATCGGACGACGATACAAAAGGAATGTCCTTCGTCGCTGATGTCGCCGCCTTGTCAGCCAGCTCGTTTCCTAGGATTTCCACATGACCTGGGACCAAACTCAATACCAGACCATAGTGGTGAGACAAAAGGCGATGAATGAGGTTTTGAATTGATTCCGTCAGGTAGACTGAGGAAGAACGGGAGACAGCTTGTTGTGAGCTGAGAGAATCAGAACAAAGAACTGCTCGACGCAAAGTCGCTGACTCGATGTATTTTAAGGCTTCAAGAATTGCATCCATTTCTGCAGTGAAGGTACTGCACCGAGAATGCAGCCGATATGATTTGGTGACTGATAGAATAAAAACTGCATGCCACTGCATCATTGCACGATGAATCATCTGTGTATACGTAAGAAAACATGATCTGGATAGGCTACCCCTATTTCCTGAAAATGCATCTGGTAAACAAAAGAACTAGTCGTTTGTTTGGGAAGATTGGATAGTCTGAGGTCAATATTCGGGCGGAGGAGTTTTCAAGGGGGCATGGAGTGACTTGGGAGTATCACAGGGATAGGAAGGCGCGTATTAAGGTCCCGCAAGATTTCGCAATCGAATACCAGGAGGCTGAGGCAGCGATGCTCAAAGAATATATGTTTCATATTCAGGATGGATAATTACTTGGCGACAAGAATGATTAGACTCCGGATGCTTTAGCGCCATAGAACTAACAAAATATCCCACCTTTTTAAGCAAGACTCGCCAGCCCCGGCTAGAAGGTACTCAATTCGGCTGGTGCGATACGCACCTATTGAGAGATGGATACCCGCGTGGTGTATACAATTGATGGGTCACAGAGTGGAGGGAGCTGTCGAGACATACACTTCACTACCGTAATCCAAAACTGAGCGGATGAGTGATCTATATAACCGCAATAGGGTAGGAGTTTTGGAGGAATAGAGGAAGCTTCCCCCTAAATTCCCAAGAGTGCAGGGACTGCAGAATGCCGTTCCTCCAAGTAGTGTCGTAGGGATTTTGTATATCGAATAATATGGCCACAATATATCTCAAGACGAACGATGTAGAGACAGCTGTTGCCAACGAAACGAGGTGGTCCAAGGTTGACCGGTTTTTTTCTAAACCCGATTTAGATTGACGTCAACAGATTTTTATACAGATTTTTATATCAGATATACCAGATGCTGATTCACCACGCGTTCCAGCACTTTGCATACACAGCTTGTGAGAGAAATAGGTCGATAACTGATGGCAGTGATGAATCTATCCCTTCTTTGGGAACTAGGACGATGATGGCTTCTCGCCAAAACGTAGGGATAAAGTGCTCTTCACAGATACGGTTATAGAGCCGGAGAAGAAATTGCATGGCCGTTTCAAGAAGATGTTGCAGCATTAAGTTGTGGATTTCGTCTGGACCTGGTGTGGTTCTTTTCGCAAGCATCAGAGCAGAGCGCATTTCATACATTGAGAAAGGAGTATTGTAATCGTCATGTGCACGGTTCGAAAAATCCAAATTGCGGCTTTCCATTCTTTCTTTAAGCAAGAGGAAGTTGGGAACATAGTTTGCCGATCTCGACATACTTTCATAGTGAGTGGCAAGTTCCTCTACAATGGCGTCTCGAGCTGTGATCATTTGACCATTTTTAAGAAGACCTGCCACTAAGTTTGGGGAAGGGTATCCTTAAATTTGACGCACCTTCCTCCATACAGACGTGGTGGCGTGTGGCAATCCAGAGAAGAGACGTATGCTCTCCATAATGCATTTTTACTTTCTAAAATGGCTCTCCTCGCCTTCGCTCTGCACCTCTTGTAATCAATTAGGTTATTCGCGGATGGATAGTGTTTTAGATGCACCAACGCTTTTTTACGAGCACCGGCAGCCCTTGAGCAATCCAAGTTCCACCACGGAACGAAGGAGTGTCGCGATTTACCGGTCGACTTGGGAATTGCAATGTCCGCAGCTTGTAGTACAGCACTGTTAAATGTGCTGCCATTTCCTCCACACTGACAAACTCCCCTCCGTCAGACTGACATTCGCTTGGAATGTCAGTCAGTCAGCACATCGGACACTCCATTGAGGGCGCGCCAACCCACGAGCAAGTCCTTCAATGTAGACGTAGTGGAGTAATGGTTGCTTCTGTATAGGTCATCTAGAATGGTCCTGCAATGGCAGGACGGTTGCAAGGATGCAGAGAGCTAGATCGATACTCGTGCTCGAGATTGTTGCGACGGCAAAATGATTTGGTTCACCGGAATTTGAAATAACCAAGTTCGCTGTGTATTACCGATTCTAATACCTGCCTCTCGGACAAGTGCGATAAGAACCCCAGAGAGGACTGTGGGCATTTACATCCCCGACTATCACGGACGGAAAATGCAGTTGGTTTATCAAGCCCAGAAGTTCATCAGCTGATACACTCAGTCCTGGAGGGATATAAATGTTGAATACAGAGTGTGAGGGTTGGGAAGTGCATCTGTACACACACACACACTGCTTAAAAGTCGGTCTGAAGAAGTACCTCTGTAGATAGCGGCGAATCGTGTACCAGTGAAGCAACGCCACCATGAGCACGGAGACCATCATTCACATCGAACCTATAAGGGGAAAAACCACGAAGAGACAAGGTACGGCGCACTATGGTATGGATTGGCAAAAAAGCGGACAAAAATAGTTTTACGCAATAAAATGAAATGATTTTAATCTAGAACTCTATTTTCAATGTTTATTTGAAGTTAATTTGCTTTTAAAGTGGTTCACACTTCTTACTGCAAAATATTATGCATCTTTAGTGTCAGTAGTGTCGGCTTCTTCAGGGTTGTCTGACTCTTCCTCTGCAGTTCGTCTCCTCGTTTTTTCTTCGGTTATATTTTCATGAAAACATTGAATGGAAATTGTCTTCTGAACAGACACAACATTTCATTTATATTATTGTAAAATTTAGGACGGAAGTACTTGGGAAGTGAAGCGCTTAGCTATCGAACACATTCCAAAACGGTGCCAACTTGTAATCTTTTCAATGGTCGGTCAAATCTAAGACTAAATATCTGTTCTACAAATAGTGACTCTGCGTATTGCTTTCCCAAGCAAATCTGACCACAAATAATGCACTTAAACATTGTTGTCTTGATACAATGTAACCCTGTAATGTAATACTTGTAACAATGTAACAATGTACACCCATAAGTAGTACTACATTAATGAAGACATAAACCTCGATTTCATCCCCCTTTGAATATTCCTTCGCACAGCTTTATTTGTATGTGTCACAATTATCTGAATTCTTGATAAAAAAAATTTTGAACGCTTTTTGCAACGAGTTTTACACCCAGGAGTAACCTCAGAAGAAACTTTAACAATGTTGGCAATGTGTGTTTCAGGAGTGCTTCAGCGAAACCGATATTTTCTTCCGAACTTAGCAATCATTTCAGTGAAAGAATTATTTACTGTACTATTCACTGTAACTTGATTGTATTCTGTATCCTCTTCAACTGCAAATACTTCTAAAATATCTTCATCTTCACTCACTTCAAGTAATGACTAAGCCTTCAGTAATTTTTCTATTTCCGATTCGGCCAACCTTCCTGACATCTTGAGTGAATAAACGACTGAAAAATAGTCTCACTCCCACCGTCAATTCTGTTCAGGGACGTGTTTACTACAAATGTATGAAAGTTGACAACACAGCCAACGCAAAAAATCATAGCCAACACAAGATGTTCCTACATACACGAAAGGGGGAAATAAAATACACCCAGTGGACATGCACAATGGAAAAACTACGTCTTTTGCAAAGGGGGTACCAAACCCGCACTAGAAAAATGCAGATTAAAAAAATCATGTGTTCTACATTATTGAGAATTAATGTAATTGTTGCGGCAGCTTTTTGTATGAGGAAAGACAATATATCTTTTGCCATTGTCATGGAAAATGAGTGAAACTGCCTCAACATTTACATTAATTCTCAATAATGTAGAACACGTGAATGAAGTGATCTGAAAGTTTACATCAAGGTGGTGGGATCCTTGAGTGTCCCCTTCGTTTTTCTAGGATTAAGTCAAATTTGTTCATGAAATTTGCTAGCACAAACTGTTCTTGTTTTGCGCCACAATCTCATTTATTATCTCTAGTTTTTTGAAGAAGCTTACTGCGATTCACTGAGAAATTCATTTTTTTACTTCTCATACTGCACATGCAACACTAGGAAAGAATTCGACCAGATTAGTCCCACAGACCTTTCATTGATACCAACAGCTAGCGAGCACATGCCTTGGAGTGGTCATGCGTACAAGCAATCGGATAGATGAAAGAGTTCCTGTTCGATATCTTTACCGGATATCTTGTTCCTTTTCGATCTATCGAGTGCTTGTTTCAATCGAACCCAAAAAGCGCGGCGACCTACGCTCTTGCCCACGCCAGAAACCCAATCGCCCTCTCATTCGAACACGTGGTGATGTTTAGATTATAACATATTATAAACACTGCAAGAGCCCCCTAGTTCCGTAATATCGCAGTGTGGCCCTAGGTCGAACGTGTCAAAGCAGCCCTCGCCCTCTGGCTTCTGTTTCTCGGCACAGCGCGCGGCCGGCCGCGCAGAAGAACGTTATCTTTCTTCTCGTTTCTAGGGTTGCAAATAGTTGCAGATAAAACCTTCACGAACGTGTTACCTGATGTTTCTTATATTATTACTGCAAGTTTCATGACATACATACGCTTACATTTTTTTGTAAGTCAAGAAACGCAAATGTAATGTTGCTTCTAGTAGGCATGATTTCAATAATTTATTTACAACTAATGTGAAAGTGAAAAATATGTTTTTTGTAAGAAATGTACTTATAAAGTATTAAAGAGTTACTAGGGAAAAAACGAATTTCATAACTTTAATAGCAACCGAGAAATGTGCATTCCAAAATGGGATGAATTTATGACCGTCCGGGTTCTTATAAATCTCTCATTTTTGCGCGCGTTGTACACAATAATGGACAAGAAAATATCAAAATATAGTATAATACATAAAGTATTGGACATTTTTCTGTTCATATGTGCTTCAATGAAGCAAATCAGACAATTTTGAAAAATTGATTTTTGTCCGCTTTTTTCGCCTTTCAAACCACCGTGCGGCGTGGGGTGAGGTGAGTCTCTTGGAGACCACATCAGAGGATTGTGACGGAACAACAGTTTAAGATCGTCCCGTCGCGAGGAAAAACTATTACTATTCCATGACATGAGAGCCACGGTGTAATCAAGTATTTTCTTTTTTCCTCCGACGTTGAGAACCGAATGCACGAGCTTCCTCCACAACAGAAGTTTCCTTCGAAGCCGCGACCTCCTGGGCATTGCCAGGGGGTTGGATGCTCGCTCAGTGCGTGTTTGTGTTGTAACCAGTGGAGGCCCTGATAATGACCTTTTTGTTCTGAGGTAGTAGTCTGACCAACATCCACTTCCATTGAACGAGGCTTGTTGGACATTTTTCTTGGCGGCTGAGCTTTTCTGTCAATCTTTTATTTCGTTGGGATGATCACTCTCCCACGTTGCAGGGATGAGGTATCCACAGGGAGGTCCACTGGACACACCTAATATGCGAAGCTCACCACTTGGAGGGGGGTAGCTTGTTCTGTTTGGCAGCCCGCTGCTACCCTCGGAGTCTTAGCTTTCACGGCGTCGGAAAACGATCGAGAGAGATCAATAGGGTTTCTCGCTTGGAACCGACACTTTCTCAGCGGCTCTAATCTTCTGGATCTCTCGTCCTCTTAGAAAGGTACGGCATTGCTTAAAGTTGGACGGGTGGTCACCTTCGCAATTAACACAATGCGGTGTAGTGGCGCAAGGTTCAGGTTCGTGCATTGTGTTCTCGCACTTACCGCACATCGGGTTATCTGCCATGCACCGATGTTGTGTATGGCCGAACCTCTGGCACTTGAAACACCGCTAATGGTTGGGTACATATTGCCGCACGTGAAAGTTATAGAAACCGCACGAGATCCTTCGAGGGAGAGTTGGAAGATTGAATGTCAGAATAAGAGTGGAAGTGGGGATTTCTCGCCCAGGCTCCATCCTCTTGATCCTATAGACGTCGGTCACATCCTAGCTCTTAAAAGAGGAAACTAGTTCTTCCTCACCCTCAGCAGAAATATCCTCATGGTTGACCATTCCCCTACAAAGGGTAAGTGTAGGGTGAGTGGTCACTTCCACCTGGAGGCCGGCATTCTCCTCGGTTTTCATGATCTTGTCTATCTGATCATCCGAACACGTTTCAAAGACAATGATACCATTCCTTTGTCGCACCACAGCTTGTAGTTTTTTATCTGTTCAAGCGCGCCAAACGTACAGCACTAACCATTTAAAATGCTTTTCCTTCCTCAGCGCATACCGTGAGGAATCTAGGCTTCTATCTTCTTCTTTGAAAAAGAAACTATCAATAGTTCGTTCCGGACATCTCTTCCTTGCGGAAAAGATCGGGGGAGAAAGTTTAGTATCCATGAAGATGGATATCAGATTCATCCGCGTGGTGTCCACCCGCCACGGAGACCAACAAGGGGACACTCCATCGGAGTGCCAGGGTTGCCACGGAGATAGTGGGGGAATAACAGCGCTGCACCACCGTGGATCCCCTCGCTCACCATGGAGTTCAGTACAAGACCTAGTCCAAGCCGATTGATCGGGAGTGGGTTACCTCCCGTCTAGAAGAGTCCGAGGCGAAAGCAAGCATATTGAAGACTAGAAGGAATGTTCCCCGAAATACATAAACATATCCCTAAGTGCAAAGCAGAACGTAGCACAAGATGAGTAGGGGGCAAACAAACAGACTCCTCAACCACCAGGACACACATTCCCTCCGACACGGGTCACCAAGCACGGCAAACACATGGGTGGGCGTTCTGCATACAAAGGGGGCCAGTGAAATTGAAGAGGAAGAAGAAAAGAATCAGGATAATAAATAATTTTTAATATAATTATAAAATCTTTTATAATTATATTTAATATATTATAATATAATTATAAAAGAACGAGAATGAATGGGGAGAAGAAAAATGACTGGTGAAAGAAAGGAATACTTGAGAGCCCTCTCTGCATCCCCCGTCAGGACGTGGACCAACCCACCTCGACGGAGCAAATCTTTCTGTATTTCATTAAGTCAGTCATTCTCCTGACATAATTCGTACATTCTCTTCCCAAATAATTAAATGAAATGTGTTCTGCTGAGGAAAGAGGTAGCCGTGACAAGACACCACTCAAAGAATCACTCATTAGTGTTTCATTCAGCTCTGTCATATGTGCAGACCGAATTAGTGACATGTCTTCCGACGTTGAATCGACCCGCCAAGATTGAAACAATTCGATTGCTTCCTTCTTGGTGCAAGCCTATGTCAGCATAAGTTATATATAATTGTCACCTTGTTTGGGCGCAATTACGATCGGAGAATACGTTCTGCAGTGGTAAACAAATCCAAATTGTGATCATATTACTGAGTAACAATGTATTTTAATAATTAAATGTTCAAAGAATATATAGCAATCTGCAGCTGCGATGCTTGTAAACAGTTGTCACAGGCCGTTGTTTGTCTGCGGTATTTTGAAGGTTTATTTTCAGTCGTCGTTTCACTCGCGAAAACGAGAAAAATCACAAGCTGAGAAAATGAGATACTGGTAGCACCAAGTTTCATCACCTGCAATAATCTTTGACACAAATGTGGGATCAAGTCTGGCTCTATCCAATAGTTCAGCAAAAATTCGTCTTTGATCTCCCTGTCTCCGCGTCTCTTAGTGAGCGCGGACGAGTTTACATTAAGTTTCAGTTTCCCTAAATCTTTGTGTAAAATCGTATTACACATATCACAATTCAGTTCTTCTCATATCGTACGTACCGTTACACGACGGTCGTCTTGCAATAACTGCCTTAACGCTCCACGTTTGCATCGGTATGTGCTGTAGACTGGTGACCAGTTCTGGGATCGTCTTGCAGTGAATCTCTGCCATCACGAAACTTTTGTGCCACTCGAAAACACTTCTTGAAAGTGTCTCGCTTATATATGCTTGTTTAAACATGTTCCACGGTTCACTAAGGGTTTGCCCGAGCTTAACGCAGAACTTGTTCACTCTTTGCTCACAATCAGCATCCCCTGGGTCATCTAAACTACTGCGATAACCCAAAAAGTGATGCTAAGCACAGCCCTGCCATGTAGTGTGTTTGCGAGGAAACATGGCCAACGTCATGTCAAATAAGAATACATAACAGGGAACATAAAACCAACATTGGTTCCTTTTTAGTACTCCATACTCGAAATAAAAGATATCTTGTAAAGTTTATAACAAAGGATTTATATATAATTTAATGCTATACATTATTACCTATTATGATTATGCTATTATTACCTCACTGTTTAAGTGATACAATATACCTTTTGCATTTTTGGAATTTAATGCAATTTACTTTAATATTTTAACAGTTTATCTTCCTAGCAAAATTTAATATCCAGGTGTTCTTTCACAGCACTGTAGTTTTCGAAGAGTCGAAATTCCGTCTTAACATCATATTCTAGAACAATTTTTTGGACTTACTCGGGTGCATCTTTCACGGTTGCGCGCCCAGCTGAAAAGCTGGCCTGCGCGCTCGCCACCCTGCTTCTAAACTTATTTGTGAACCACTGTGATGTCAGTTCTTTACCGCTTATTGCAGGGTTGCCATGACGCTTCGTGAACACGTTTTCCAAACATTTAAGTAAGAAGTCAAACAAGTAAAGTTGGTATGTACCTCTAATTGGAAGATATAAGAGAGCAATTCTCACTAACCTGTTCAGAAGTTGAAGTATGCACATTAGTAATTCCATCAAATGGGCTGGGTGTTGCACGAACATGCTCAACAAACCTGTTAACAAAGTAAAATGTTAATGTAATGGAATGTCAAAAAATGCTGCGCAATTACTAACTTGTACATTACAAGTGAATCTAGATTTACTTAGTTTAAAGATTTTGCGAACCCATTTCTGAACAAGTGAGTTTTTCAGAAATACATTTAATGCACATTTGTTAATACAAATTATCACCAATTAATAATTATTACGTGATTTCTTACATCGTAAAATTTCTTAATGGTTTTGCCCATACATCTTAAAGAGTTTGAAAAAATGCCATACAACAGAAAAAAACTCATTCCCATACTTAAAGTTATGCAAAATATTAAAAGTATTTTCCCAACTTCTTGTAATGAGACAGTCCACGAGGCTCGATTTTTCACCGCGCACATTTTTTTCTAGCATTTATTTCTAGCGGTTTATGATGCGTTGGGATGCGAAGGTAGCGTCCCTCTCGCCGAAACTTGCCACGGCAGGAAACATCTTGTTGGGAGATGCGCGCACGGTTTCTCAAAAACGGCAAAAGAGGTCCCCTTAAATTTTTCAAAATTTGACTATTTTCCGCGTAATTTTCTTGTAATTTTGTGCGAAATAAATGCATTTTTCTCAAAAGCCGCTTTTTTCTTTAAATTTCTCAAATGTATTAAGGGACGGTAAAAAATATGGTCCCATTTTCGGCTATTGCTCCGTTTTTTCGAAAATACCAAAAAGTGAACATTTCAAAACTACAAAATTGGAGATAGCGGTTTTTGCTTCAGTCATACAAACTCAGCTCTTTAAAAAAGATCAGGTACAATATTTTTAAAAAAGAACAGACTTCGCTTAATTAGTGTCTAAAATTTATGCAATTTCTAAAACAAATATTTTCTCAATACCCTCTCGCAATTTGCTCATTAAAGTTTCTCGCATGGTAAATAAATAAACTAGTGGCGCAATAGCATGGCGTACTTTCATGCACTAGTTAGTTTTCTAAAATCTTTACTCTGGACTAGCTTTTCGGTTAGGCCTTATTCTCTTTTTTACATTTTCTCAATTTTTCGGCTCCCTAATGCTAGAACTGAAACAATCATGTCTTTAAGACCATTATGGAAATGTAGAGCCCCTGTCCAACCCAGATGGCAGAAGTGGTTAAATGGCGTGTAAGGATTCAACGCATCGGACCAGAATGTCGCCGGTTCTAGTCAAGCGCGAGGATTTTAATGTCACTTATCTCTTCTACTAGCAGAAACAATCAATACAGATATATGAACCGAAAGCTTCATTTTAGAATTTTTAACTTTTAAACATTTGTTTAATCTTATTCTATATCTAAAACGTACGTCACGTCGCATCAATTGTTATACCTATCCACCCATATGAAACGCTTTAACTAAATACTTCCTTATCTATCAACACGAAATTTAAATATATTATAGACACTATCCATGAGACCAACTTATTTTTTACCATGATATTCTTAACGGTTCCGAATTTTATTACTTCTCGCTCTTACGAAGATTGTTGCCATGCGGCACTTCTCTGGAATGGTGGTATGGGTACAAGCGAACTACGCTATATCTTCATCTGTTGACAACAGTTTTGAAGCTAAAAGGATATTCACTTCTTTATGGTGACTGATGAGCTGATCCATGAACCACGGAAACAAATCATATTTCATTCATTTACCATTTTCCCCCATTTTTTCAAAAAATACGACGAATAAACAGGAATATGCAGTAACAGTAAAATATGGCAAAATATGCCAAATTAAATTCGTCAGGAATGCTCCAAATGGTCAGATTCATAAAAATGTGATATTTGTTCAAGTAACAATTAGCAAAAGATATGCATTTGCATAGAAATCCGGGCTCTACATATCACCTTCCATCATACACGTACCAACTCCCGCAAACTGGGTAACAAAAATACTAAAAGCTGCACATGCTCACCTACCAGAGAACTAAGATATTCCCACTGGTGTAAACTAAAAAGATATTTTATGCGGCAGTCGTGGACATAATGCTTCCCCCATTCTCAACAGTTACATCAGTTTCGTTTGAGTTTAAACTCAATGGGATATTAACCAATGTAATTGTACAGCTGTATTGATAAAATACGCTCACCAAACAGGGCACTTATCATCATCATCATCATCATCATCATCATCATATGTAAATGTAGCTTCACTATGCGCACGTTTTGTTGAGCTTTCCTTTTGCTTGTAGTGGTAGTAAAGCTTAGGGTGAGTTTCTATTTTGTTAGCAATACAGAAAAATCAAATCTGTTTGTTCGCTTACCGTTACAAACAAGTTTTCTATAAAACAGCAACGAAAATCTCTATTTTTTGAAATGTTAATCTCTCGCTTTTTTAAATTTATTATTATTATTATTATTATTATTATTATTATTATTATTATTATTATTATTATTATTATAACTATTTTTTCATTCTTTCAACTATTAATAGTTAAATTGTTGGGAAAGGATTCTTAAACTCAAGACAGCGTGCGCAGATTTTCTCCCCCACACGTCACATACAGTTTTTGACTGTTTTTCGATTAAATAAATAAATATCATCGGAAGGCAAATCTACACATCAATTTGAGCGGCCACTTTGCCAGAAAAACATTCACATTGCGTCAGGCAATGCTGAGTAAAGTGGGTAAGCTAAGGTTTAATAGTAGCTTATACAATTAGTTTATAATGTTAAGCTTTATTGCATTAGTACACGTTTTGAAAATGAGCGACGTTAGGAGCGAGTTTTTAAATTTGTTTGAATGCAATAAAGCAACATTATAAACCAGTTGCACACGCAATTTTGTTGTATAAGAGCATTATTAATTTTTAAGAGAATCAAAATTAGTTTTGCGAAACAACTTTCTGCTGACGTCTCGGGTATTTGACACCCGTCAGAGAAAACGGTGGTCGGCTGTTCCGTTTCCCGTTATCTCCCCAAGATTCTCTCGTTGCGTTTGGCTGAATGTGTGATGACGCAATAATTCGTGCCGTAAAATCTAATACGTCATTTGTGCCGTAAAAGACCCATTTATGAACAATTTCTTGCACAAGAAAATGTCGTCTATAATGCCGGTATACAAAAAAAAGTGTTAACACTAACCTTCAGTCGATTTAGGTGCTCTAAATTTGGTTGTTTATAGAAGTATCTTAGAACAAAAAGAAATCAATGACGTAAAAAACATTGAACGGTTCATTTAATGAGTTTGTGTTTCTCTCAATTACAGATCAGATTTCGTACGCCCTATAAAAACACTTTTGGCACATGATCCATCGTTCTTGTGATCTCCAAACTGAAACCGCCTTAGGTGGCACAGGGCATCAATTGATGTCATTGCAATGCCTCTAACCGGGTGGTCCCATGATTCGGAAGTCCCAACGGTGGCAGGACACTAGGTAGGTATGTCGGTATATAATGGTGGGTGGGTACGTCGGTAGGTAGGTCGAGTTCACCCATTGTCTGGAGGAGAATGCTAGCGATCGGGTGCTCTGATCAATAGTTTTCCGTGGTTTCTTCCATCAATACCAGGCGAATGTCGCAGCAGTACCCTAACAAACGGGCCACAGACAACGCGCAATCATTCCTTCCTCTCCCTTGCCCCATCCTCACCCCTTACTTACATACCTACATGTACTACACACTACCACACATGGAGACTAGTATTGACCTTAGAGTTTCTCCCGGCTGGGGCGGTGCCCCGCTTGTGAGAGACCCCTGGTTGGAAAAATCCCGCAAGCAGACGCTTAGGTTGGCGACGGATCTCTCCATCAAGCAGGAGATCACCGCCACCTCCCGCGAAGAAAACATGCACCGCACTTACGGGACTAAAAACCTTAGCAGCTGACGTGCCCGGAAACACTAATAAATCAATCAATCCACAGCAACGCAAGAATGTGTAAAGAGGCTACTGTCATGCTGGCATGGGAAGAATTGGTGCACCCACCATACTCTCCCGATTTCTCCATGAGACTTTGACCTCATACCAAAGGTAAAGGAACTATCACGTGATAGGCAGTTTGCAACTGAGAGGACTGTAAGGACTGTACTCTGGAGATTTGTAAAATGCGTGCAACAGAGGACGCTGATTGGCAAAGCAGATGGAATTCGGCGACTCCCACATCATTGCAAGCATGTTGTGACCATGGTACTACTTAGGCCTTCCACCTTTACAATGGGTTTGTGATGCTTCTGGAATGTTGTTAACTCAGATGTGCTATATTGCTTCGGAAAATGAAATCAGTACTGTCATTTCGAATACCTTAATAAATATGATAACCACAATTTTGGCATGTTGTTAAATGTCCATACAAATTTGTGTATGAGAAAACGCTGTTTTTCTCATTTTATTTTTATTTATTTTACGTCAAAAAACAGTAAAACTGCATATGACGTGCTATGGGGAAAAGTGAATTGTGTGCACATTTTCAAAATTCTGTGATCCCTACACTGTCATATACTACTTAAATTTTGAAGAAAAAAAACCTCCCATGTAATAAAATCTATTTTCAAGGATAAATAAGCAATAAATTTTGGCTATCATGTTGTCCTTCGGAATAATACTTCCCGCCACGACAACATGGAAACGATAATTTGAATAATTGTATTTCCGACTGAATTCTAGAAGACGTGCACAGAAAATGAAGTTACATTTCTGTCCAGAAGCAAAACAAGGGGCCATCTCAGCATTTGCTCAATGGATCAGGGAAACTGGACGAAAAACCTGATCGAGATGGGGGTCATTGACCCGGAGGATGTAGTACAATAGTTGTTACAGGTTGTTTATACACATTTATACAGTCCAAATGGTAAATAATAGATTAAATATAACTGTTACAATTAATATTACTTGTGATGCTCAGTATAGTCTCTAATTGTATAGAAACAGTTATGCAGCAGAAACGATTTCACTTGGGATTTAAACTTTTCTATCGAATTTAATCGTTTAATGTCATCTGGCAAAGTGTTGTAAAATAATGTACGTGCATTGTATGTGATTTTTTTGTAATGAGCTGTTGATACTGTCACCTGATGAATATGATTTCTATAATAGACATCGGCATTTTCTGAAAATATATTGCCGCCCTTAAGCAAGTCATTTTTGACAAATACCACTGATTCGTAAATAAACAGACACGGTAATGGTAAAATTCCTAGATTAATGAAGAGAGGCTTACATGAATCACGTGGGTGGGATTTGGCTATTATTCGTGCAATTCGTTTTTGTAATCTAAAAGTCTGGGAGCTATAAGATGTATTTCCCCACAATATTATGCCGTATCTCAGGCGGGAATGAACATTCGAGAAATATACACAACGAGCAGTATGAAGGCTGACTGAATTTGCAAGAGTTCTGAACGCGTAGCATAATGAACTTAATTTTGTGTTCAATTCATTTAAATGGACGTTCCATTTAAAGTTTGACTGAATTAAGAGACCTAAAAATTTTGTTGCCTTAACATCAGTCAATGGTACACCGTTCATTTTCAATGGAGAACAGAATTGTTTATTTGAAATGGAAAACTGCATTTAAACCGTTTTCTTTTCGTTTACTATTAATTTGTTATTTCGGAACCAATTTGAAAATCTGATATTGTACTATTTACGGTTTCTTTATTGCAAAGGATGTTCGTATCATCCGCAAAGAGAACCGTTCTTCCGTTTCGAATCGTTGAGGGCATATCGTTTACGTAAAGTAGGAACAGAATAGGGCCTAAAATCGATCCTTGAGGAACTCAACGGGCAATGGGCAAAGAGTCGGAAAGGTGCGTACGTAATGTTCCATCATTCCAGTAAGGTATTTCAACTCTCTGAGATCGTTGTTTAAGGTACGAACATAGCCAATCTAGAGCAATACCACGGATTCCATATGAAGGTAATTTTGAAAGTAAAATGTCATGATCAATGACGTCAAAAGCTTTTGAGAGATCTAAAAATAACCCAATAGGTGCCTCGTTTTGATCCAATGATGAGAGGACATCTTTAAGAAAAGAAAATATAGCTCTTTCCGTTGATTTTGATTTTCTAAATCCATGTTGGCAATCTGAAAGCCCGTCGTGTTTACTGAGAAAGGTTTCCATTCGTACGTAAAAAAGTCTCTCTAATATTTTTGAAAAAACTGATAGAAGAGAAATGGGCCGATAATTTTGAATTTCATTTTTGTTGCCTTTTTTGAAGAGCGGCTTAATTTTATCTGTTTTGAAAATATCTGGAAACGTTCCAGTGCATAAGGATGCATTAAATATGTGAGTTAACGGGTGTATAATGGCATACGCACAAGTCTTTAACAAAGAATCCGGGAATTCATCTAAACCGGACGAATATTTATTTTTGAGTTTACCGATTATTTTGAGAATTTCATAGGAAGAAGTTTCGGAAACGAACATCGTGTCTAAAATTTTGGGTGAACTGTCTGTTTTTGAATTTTGTGCCTGAAGACCCTTAGTGAGATCGGCAGCAATTCTCGAAAAGTATTGGTTAAAGAGACTAGCCACTGTTGCCGGATCGTTCACATTTATATCGTTATATTTTAAAACAACATTCTCTACGGGGTTTCTAGTTGATTTGGTAGTATTTTTATATTCCACATTGTTTTTGTTTTATTATTTGAGTTCAAAATATCCTGATTGTTTTTCATGATTTTAGCCTGCCTTATGACTTTTCATAACTATGTTTTGTACTTTTTAAAGTAGATAAGGAAATCTTGAGATACGTTTTATGATTAGAAATGAAAGAAAGAATTTGCTTATTTTTACAAGATGTCCTAATCCCTTGTGTTATCCAAGAATTTGTTTTCCGTGAAATATTTAATTTTCTTTTTTGAAGAGGAAAACAAGTGTTAAAATGAAATGAAAGAGTTGAAAAATAATAATTATATTTGTCGTTTGTATCAACAGTATTATAAACCGCTTCCCATGACTCCTGCATGCAAGTAATCAATGAATAATTTTATTTTACTTTTTGTACACAATCTAGTCATACGTGTATTATTTATTGTGTCAGTGATCGCATTTCTTATAATGGTAAGAATTTGTGCATCGTGGTCACTGTATCCTAAATCTTTGGTTTCAACTTCATATCGAGTAGTAGTTTTGTTAATTATAATTTGATCAATTGCCTTCATCGAATTTTGTGTGATCCGTGTAGGTACATTAATTGTAATGTCTAAATTGAAGGAATTAATTAAATTGAGAAATATTTCTTTCTCGCAAGATTCGACCAGAAAATCAATGTTAAAATCTGCGCATAATCATAAAAAATCATAAAATCATAAAAATCATAAATAAATCATAAAAAAATAGTTGCCATGACTTATGCTCCAATCCTAGTATAAGAGATTGTTTGTGAGAATTTGTTTATTCAAATTTCCATTTGGTGAACTTTTCAACAATTTCTTCAAAATTATTTCTCAAATTATGGGTCATTTTGGGTTCAATCAACAAAATACTTAAATCACTTATCTTTCTTGAATTGGAATGGAATTTTCAAAATAATTTTTAATTTTTAGTTTAATGTTTAATGATTGTAATAACTGGTTGAAATGTCACTATTATCTACACTTAAAAATAAATGTCCACAAACTACTACACTAGAGCCCCACATTCCCAATGTTATGAGAATGAATTCACACTAGTATAACAAATTATCATTTGTATATTCGTAAATATGTTGTTTTCTTTTGTCAGATACTAGTAAAAAAAGATGCCCAAGAGACTGTTGACTTTACCAGGTATAGTGAATGAAAAAATTCTATTTTCTAGGATCCATAAAAATAAAACAAAACTATCACAGAAAAAAGTCAAACAAAAAATTGTATTTCTGAATTGTTTAATAATTTTTTCATTGCAATAAATTGTCAATTCAATTCTATTAAACGAAATTGGCTTGAAATGAACATTTTCATTTTTTCTAAACATTTGAAATTAATTATGATAGTGAGCATGGACTCCCAAAAACATAGGTCCCTGGGCACTGCACCCCTGGTTCTGCCATCTGGATCATAGAGATTTAAAATAATTCTGTTTTGTGGAGTGATTTATGGTGGAGCTTGTGTTTGTGCTGCTTTAAGTGGGAGATGATGAAGTCCTTTTCAGTTTAGATAGTTATTCAATTTACCAAGAAGGACTTTATGGACTATACAAAGTACAGAATCTATTATAAGCCAGCACATAATAGAGGGAGATGGAAGAAAACCTATAACAGTCTATACGTCAAATAAAACTTAAACAAGAATGTTAGAGCATAACAATATTCACTCAATTGATATTTTTGATTTGAAAATCCTAGGAGAAAAGTGAATTGGAATTATTCAACTAGTGAGTGGAATTAATTAACTTACGTGTTTTCATTATCTTGAGAATTCTCCATTTCTGTATTTGCTGCAGAAACTGAAGCATCCGTTTTCTGCACTACTTCTATACTATCATCTGCAACAAAATAAATTTAATATCACATTAATTCAATTCAATACAAAAATGTTCAAACTATAATTTTGTATTAAGTAACATGCATAATAAGAATAATAAAGATACCTTCTCGTTGATCATTTTCATTGTATGTTCCAAGAGAAGAAATTGAATTAAAGTTTTTGTCCTTATCATTAATAGTGCTTCTTTCTTGTATATCTTCTACATTAGAAATATTGAAATTAGTACTTGCATCATTTGAGTCTAACACTGTATCACCATCTTTCAATAAATTTGCATTATTTTCTGGGAATGCATCATCTCCGCTAGAAATGTCTGACAGATATTTTTTTTCATCGTCGTTTGTATTTTGGGTGATTGTGCTTTCACTGACATAAGGTAGGACTACAGATTCATCTCCTGATGCACCTACACTGTCAATATCATTCAAACTGCCTTGGGATGAGATTACATTTTTATCAAGAGGATCAGCAGTAGTGGCTTCACTCAGGGTTTCTGTTGTGTTTGGAATTTCTTCCTTAACCAATGTACCCTCATCTTTATATTCTCCCTTATGATTCAGGTCAGAATAATCATTGCTTATTCTCACTTGTTCTCCTTCAGAAGTTTCCAAGCTTACTGTATTGTCATTGAATATCTCTGGCTCAGAAACATTAGAGTCTTGTAAATTGATCTCCGAGGATTCAGATACTACACTTTCATTTTCAACATTGCCTTGGCTTGCTTCTTTACTTTCTTTCTCAATCGTCTCACTTCCACCATCTAGTTGTTTAGAATCTGTTTCTGACTCCACTACTTCTTCCTCTTCATCCAAATCTTCATCTTCTATTTCATCCTCATCATCTTCCATTTCTTCATCTTCGTCATCTTCTTCATCTCCTTCCTCATCTTCTTGGGTATCTTCGCCAATCTCCAAATTTTCATTGTTTTCATTATTTTCCAAACCTCCTGAGTTATTTTCAAGGTCATTTACCTTCAGTGTTGGAAGATCTTCATTACTTTCTAGTGCAGATGTTCCAATAGTAGATTTTACTTCATCCATCACACTTGCTTGGGTTCCTCCGAGAATCTCATCACCCCTAGCACTATACACAGCAGCACTAGAAGTGGTAGGCTGAGGAAGAATTAAAGAACTGTTTGGTTCTACTAAAGTATTTTTGCCAATACCTGTAGCATCTATTGTTTTTGATGACTGAATATCAAGGTTCTGAGTATTGAAGGTGCTAGTTTCCATAGGCTGAGTTTCTAATACTTCACCAGTGGTATTACTATAAATAGTAGTGCCATCAACCACACTGAATGAATTACTTATAATAGGCACATCTGCTGCACTGACTTCCTGTACATTATTGTCAAGTGAATCTGTTACAATATGACTTTCTGGTTCTGTAGGAACAGTGAGCGACGCTTTATGAAGCACTTTTTCTTCCTTTACCATTTGTTTGGGCATATATCCACGTTTTCCACCAACCTGAAAATTAGACAATTGAAGTAAGTAATCACATTTACATTTTATTTGTGTGAAGCTTAATTACGAGGGCAAAATTGTGTGGAATCTATTGAAGAAAGTGTGCATCAAACATTTTTTCCGTTAAAAAATTCCGTTTTCGACAAAACTGATTCTGTACCGCAACCTGGCGCGCAATTCAAATATCCTGCGAACTGGGACATGCGCTGTGGCTGTGTTGCGTTGAAAGGCAGAGAGAGCAGCGAGGTCGGTAGCAGTAAGTCCCCGCACGATTTCACTTGCTCGAGGGCCACAGGTTCGCTGTTAGTCCTAGCCGTCGCGGCCGCCGCGCCGAGAATCTCAATCGACCTCACTCCTCTCCACCGCCACGCAACGCTCGGCAGTGGCATCGCATGTCTAAGGTGCTCCACGCAGAACACAACAGGGTAATTCTAAATTAATTACCTAACGTAGCATGAAATAATTTCGAAACCATTAACGTGTATTTCTCCGGGAGCTCTTCAAACTTCGGGTCGCGATACCAAGTTTCAAGCCTACGCCGTCAGATGTCTCTCCAGTCACTTGTTTGGCGGGTACAGTGCAGTTACTCGTTTGGTGGGACCAGTGACACCAATCGCAATGGAGACTTGTAGCGGTGCGGGACGTGGTAAGCGTTGCTTCTGGTACCACGAAACGCAATCACAAACTAGGAAGACGCCTCACAACGGAAAATCACAAAGCTCCGCATCAGGCAGACCATAAAAGCATGGTATGAGCGGTTCGTGGAAAGAGGTTTTGTGTCACACCGAGAGAAATGACGAGGTCGCCCTCACGTAGCGGAACACACTGTGGAAGCCTTGAGGGAAATGTACCCACGGAGTTCAAGTTCACAAGGAGAGCAAGTTTGGTGCTGAATCTTCCCCAGCCAACGATTTGGAGAATTTTACGACGATCACGACTGCAATATCACGCGTGCAAGTTTGCTGAGCAAGCTGAGGCAAGCGTAGAGTAAAAGTGGCAAGCAGAAACAGTGTGAATTCGGTATGGGCATGATTAACAGGACGGAAAGTGAAACTAATTTTCTTGATAAGATTGTGGTACTGTTAACCGCCACCATGTGCGGTGCGGATATGGGGCACACAGATACCGACGGAGACCTTGGAACATGAACGCAATTCCCCAAAGCAATGTCTTTGTGCATTGAGTTCCGTCAGTTTACAAACCATTTTTTTAATGAGCAGACTGTAACGCGAATTATATATCTAGAGATTTTGTACACGTAAGCTTCCGCGGCTTGAGTTGATGACTTCTTGGCTGCCCGGGAGACGCCACGTAGTGGGCTGAACGGCCGTTCAGCCCACTACGCGGCGTCACCCGGACAGCCAAGAAGTTATCTAGATATTTTGCACAACTACCAGATACCACAACTTGAAGACGTGGGTGAAATCGTTTTCCAACAAGATAGAGCTCCTCTACATTACCACCGAGATCACAGCGTACTTGATTGTCTCCTACTGTTCCTGTTTGGATTGGGCGAAGTGGGACTATACACTGGCCACCGGAGATCTGATCTAACGTCCTCACTACAGGTCTGCATTCGGGCGAAAACAACCGCTCTAGTCTCGCGAGGCTCCGCGCCGACGCTCGGCGGAAGGGGGGGGGGACCTTGCTCGGGGGGAAGGAGATAGCTGTTTAACGTACATTTCGACCGGCCAACTTTCGGCTCCCGATGATCTGCAGAACAGTCGATCGTAACAGAGACATCGAACGTCGCCGAGTGCTCGAGCGCCTGACCGCTCGACCGCCGCCGGACGCTCGGTAGCTCCGCTGCTCAACGCATGTACGAGATTTAAAATCGTCGCGCATGGTGATCGCAAAACTCTATCAATTAATTGTAATTAATTATAATCGAAAGAAAATACAATTTCAATTAACGGATTAATTGGTTGAAAAGTAACAATTTATCGATTAATTAGAAATAATTTTTGAGAGACAAAACAATACAATTTTTTAAAGAATTAAAGGTAAACAATGAGTCTGAAAAGAAACTGAAAATCAACTGTTTATAATCAATATTATTTACTATACTTACAATCAATACTATTTAATATATACTATTTACTATCAATAAAATTGAATAAAAAAACTAAGTAATTTTCATCAATCCCTTTTACAATTTAAGTTATTAAACAATAATTGATAAACAAGCACTTGTATCTAAATTTAGCAGTATACAATTTAACATTGTATGTACACCATATAAAAGGAGGGGAAAATAATGATTTTATAACATTCTTGGGCAATAGAAAAATGTCTAATTTTCTATTGTAGTATAAGCCTACAAATTACAAAAGCAAATGTACTCATTGCCTTTAATGTTCATAATTGGCATACGAAAAAGATATAACATATAATTCTTTGAATTAACAGAGCCTTCCTTCCCTTTCATTACTTTCCTGGACAAACATCTAGGACGGTGAGATATCAATGTCGGAAGTCGAGGTTATCGACTTGCTCCTTAGGAAGGATATGTTTGCATTGTGGATCTGATGCAGCCCTTGCCCTTGACCCATCGGTAACCTACGATCTACCGCTTCTATTCTTTGTGGGAAGTGAGAAAAAAGCAAGCTCTTGATCTCTATAAATACAGAATATGAAAGTCAAACACATAACATCCTCTGTGTAGAACTAGACAAAAAATATAGATTTGATACCTATCGGCTAGGATTAGCAAAAGTCGAAATGACAAACACAAATTTTTAACCAAGAAAGTAGAAATAAATTTCAAGAAAAAAAAGCTTAGAAAATGAAATATGCCTTAAAATACATTTACGTGAAAATAAGCCAAATAAATATTCGTCAGAATTATTAATTTTTCATAATTCTTGCAATTATACCAAAAGCATTTGTTCATTACAATAAAACAGTCAATTTCCTAAATATCCGATGTCTAGTCATTACAAAGAAAGGAATGTATCTTTGGAACACGAGAATTATCTTTCTTAGAATTCACAGGCAGAACTTCAGTAGATCCACTTCAAGTTCTTCAGAGCGTCAGGGAATGGAATTTTGGAGTTATTATGTATTTTTTTAAAATTTTTTAAATTATATACATTTTTATAAATTCAGTTTTGTAAAAGGAAATTTAATGGTCGTTTATTTAAAAAACCAATCAATACTTCTTCTTTTCCTGAAACTTCGCGTCCAAAATTTACTCCGTCGTGGTGGCGGAGTCTTGGGAGGCGCAGTTCGCCGGAACGGGTTATCGACAAGGGACCGAGACTCGGCGGTCTCGGCCGGTCACCGGCGACCGGGAGTCCTCAACCGGCTATGAAGAACGGTGGAGCACGTGGTCTCGAGAGAAAGGGAGGCGAACGAGCATTGGGCCGTAAAAATTGCGGAGAATACAGACCTCCAGTCCCTGCACTTTTGTCTATGGGGATATATTAAAGACAAGATGTACATCCCTCCGCTTCCTTCAAATATCAATGAGCTTCGCCAACCCATCAATGGTGCGCTGGCTGAGGGAGATGCTGAAATATACTCGCTCATCTGAGAAGAAATTTCGCACAGATGCTGTGTTACAAAAGGAAGCCACATTGATCATTTGTTGGAAGAAACTTTATTGTTAATTTGTGAACTGAGAATAAAATATTTGAAGTAAGTAAATCCACTGTTATTTAATGTTACTTTTAAGTAATAAATTTAGAATACCCCTGTATTTCAACTGCGCGTCGAGAAGCAACTAAGAAGCTGAGTTTCGTAGATAAAGAACATTTTCAAAGGGAAAGAGAGTGAACCAAACTTTCTCAAATAACGATAAAAGTCTACACAATTTTGAACGTAGTTTTCTTCCACGATTTCTAACAATTTTGGATGGGTTTCTGGAGTATTCGTGTTTACATCACATACATTTTGCTGATGGAAAAAATCATTTGCTAAGCTTCAAGTTATAGCGGATAGTATTAGTTCACTTACACTCGGTTAACACGATAAATTACTTTGAAATTTAATTTATTAATATGAGAAAATTGTATTACGAAGAAACCATTGCCCTAGTTTTATCAAAAGACATGACAGCTGCCATGACGCGCAAGCACTAACTTGCACTTTCATAAATTCCACATTCCGATAGATCGGAATAAGAAAGTAAAAATGTCAACAATAATGAACCGACTTCATGTGAAACATATTGGGGTAAACAAATGCGCTCAAAATACATTAGATAGCATAAGACATATCACAATTCTAGCAATAAAACGAAAATCGACCAGCAGAGATGGCTCAGGATATCAACTGTCACTGCAGTCCCGAGGTGACACCTAGGTTCGAGTCCCGACGGTGGCAGGATTTTCGACATTAACTTGTGAACTAGGTCGGATCTCGGGAGAAGAATTCTAGCGGCCGACTGCTCTGATCGGAGGTTTTCCGTCGTTTCTCCGATCAACGCCAGGCGAATGCCGGAGCAGTACCCTAACAAACGGGTCACAGGCCGCGCGCGATCCTTGTTTTATCCTCACCCCTTACTTACACACACTAACATGCATTACACTAACATGCACTACACTACCACACAAGCCGGAATACTGATCGGGAGCTTAGAGCTTATCCCAACCACGGCGGTGCCCCGAAGGTAAGAGACCTGGTTGGGGAAAACCCCGCTAGCCGACGGTAGGTCTGCGCTGGATCTCGCAATCCAGCGAGGGACGATCACTGCCACCTCTCGACGAAGAAGCACGCACTACACTTACAGGACTAATCACCTCTGTAGTTGACGCGCCCGGAACCAACCAGTCAACGAAAATCTATTTATTTTTCGTAGCTAGCAGTAATTCATTATATCTGACGCGATATAAAGCTTACCTAAAGCGTCCTAAAGCTTACCTTGGCATTCCTACTATGGTGTTTGTCTTGTGATTTGAAAGAAAGAAAAAGAGAGAATGAAAGAAAAAGAGAGAAAGAAACAAACAAACAAAAAGAAAGGAAAAGAAAGAAATTGTAAATGATTTTATTTATACACAAGACGTTAATTGATCACGGAACTGTTTATGTGCATGTTCAGCGTTTGCAAATATTCATGCATTCCTAAGTGTCAGGTCACTTAATCTGCAAATTTTGCACTGCAAGTTTCTATGCTGCTTTTTTCCAAAAGATAGACCTGAATGTTTTTGAGGATCCTTGACTTTATGTGGGAAACCTTAAGTCTTCTTTTGAAAATTTGTGGTTAACCTGTAAAATGATTAAGTATGATATTATTTGTTTTAGCGGATACACTCTACATAGAGACCCTAGTGTGCAGCGCCCACGTGCCATGTTTGCCTCTCCACTGGCACATGCTTATTCTCTTGCATTGTTAACTCAGTAGCGTAATTTGCACCTAAGGAGTACTGTGCAATCGTCCATATCTCTGAAGAAACATTCAGAAATAAGAAGCGGAATGGCAAATAATAAGCAGTGGCAAATACAAACGTGAAAAAATAAACAAAACGCTAAATTTATTTATCTTTTATAAACTATTTTTATATTATGCGGTACGGCTTTTGACGTTAAAATAATAATATTTTTAATCTAATTAATTTAACGTAGATGTCAAGATGTAAATTTGTTTTAAAGTAAAGTAATATTCAAATAGATTACGCAACTTTTATGTTTATTAATAATAAAGAATAATTTATTATTTTAAATCAAAATGAATTGTAGCTTAAAATAGCTTCAAAATAATATGATTACTCGTCACAACGTATCCTCAATGTACAAATTAAGTCTTTTTTGCGAAAGTTCACTATATTTTTAAAAATACTTTGAGTTAAATTTAAAAATTGAAATTTTTAACGAAGTTTGGTATCATAGCGATCTACTATGTGTGCAATCTGGTCCTCCAATAGAGATATTACAGTTGAAAATTTGGAAAAAATCGAAAATTCTGATTTTTAAGAGGGTGTAATTTTCAAGGGGTACGTTACTTACCAATGATATTTTACAAAAGGTAACTATACTGCTATGTGTGAAAGCACAGAAAAAATTAAGGCTGAGATTCTATTCCTTCTTTGAGAAATTACTCTCTGAAAATCGAACCTGGTTCATTTGCATTCCATAGATTTAGTTGCAAATATATCTCAAATAAAAACATAGAAGGCAGGTAAATAATATTTAGATTTGTAGGCCAGTGTGTACTGAATCCAATGCCTTTTATTCTAGAATGCTAGACCAAACCAGAACTGAATAATTTTGACGAGTAAACCTCTACAAACGCGAAAAATTGCGCACGGCGTTAAACAAAAATAGCCGCCATTTGTAAACCATTTACAATAAAAATAACCGAAGATGTTTTTGAACAGCCAAAAATAAGGAAATTTATGTACAAAACATGAATTTGTACATAAGAATATATATGAATTATGAACGTAAGAATTTGTATGAATGAGATGGTCGAGCGACCAGTGCTGGATCAATTAAAATGGATTGACCATAGGCAAGATTTTTATTAAGGCATTTCCACATACAATATTGGTGTATTCTTCATGGAACTATGGATTTCTGTAAAATTACAGAATGTTCTTTTTTATTGCCATCAATCTGTGTAAATGTGACATCGTTCAGCTAAAGCGCTCCTGTTTCTTCTACTGTCTCTTCATGCTTTAGTGAAGAAAACGGAAAATAGTGATAGGAATCGAATATTTCCAGCGTCAAACTGTGACGTACGCTTTGAAAAACGCGCACACTAGCTGCCCTTTCGTCATTAAGGGCCCAGGACGACTTCGGTGTTGGAGGCATGGTGGGATATGTATGAAAAACATCGACTGCTAACCGGCACACCTGAACTAAGGCGGCATCACGCGTTGAGAGTAGGAACGGTTTCTTGGGCAATAACGATACGCACACTCGTATTTGACCAATGTCATCTACACTTTAGTGTAAGTAAATGTAGATTGGTTGACTTCACACGAGCTTGGTGGCCATTGGCCGAAAATGCCTTGATAGGTTCTCCCATTGACCGTGTGATGTCGCTCAAGTTTAGATATGGAGATAGCTGCCAATGCTTTTCATACGTACCACCATCACAGTTGAATATCCTCATGGACGTCATGGGGTCCAGCAAGAGCGGGCCGAAAGACTACTACAAAAACCCACATTAGCCGTGCAGAAAGAACTGAAGAAACCTGATCTTGACAACGGAACCGAATTACCGCTTTGGGTATGTACAGACCCGGGTCCCTCGTAGAGCTTTAGCTCCACCTTGTGCGATAAGAAACTGGATTACACAACGCAAGTAATTGTGCACAGAGTGTACTTCTCCCATGAGGGAGACGTATGAACGTATGACGTATGAACGTCACCCACAAGTCATGTGTGTTTTTGACGTTAAATTCACAAGTTTTCCAAATATACAAGAAAAACTCCTTGTAGTTGCCGTTAAAATATTTAAACTTATAGCCAGCACGGATTATTGTATTCCAAATTCGTTATGTAATATAACGGCCATTTCAGATATTAAAACCTTTTACGGCACGCAGAAAAAAACATAAAATGGGAAGAGAAGGGTGGAGGTTTAAAATTGGACGCCCTTTGTTGGTCCCACACATTTTTCACACAAAAGTTGGTTCACTACGTTGGAGAGAGGGTCATATTTCACAATATAGACTTAATTAAGAACCAGAGTTCTCTCTGAATGGGATTTTCCACAAGTTCATCTGCAATTTAACTTGAGGCGTTCCCAAGTTTTTATTGGAAAAATATTTTTTCACGGTAAATAATATAATTACATTGATGCAAGAGAACTGAATCTCAATTACTATTAAATTGTTTTATTTTTTGAATCTTGTGAAAGAAAATGTCGTTATTTCTTCTGCGATCCAACAAATAAATACCATACCTCTACTCCCCAAAGTGAAGTATCATTACCAGCTTCCTTGCTGTAGATTGTAACTTTATCACCTTTCTTGACGGAAAGTTTGCCTCCCTCACTAGGAACATATGTCACTAAAGCACTTCCATACGATATAGGTACTGAAACAAACAAACAAAAAATTAAGAACACACTAACAACACATTGTTCATAAAACAAAAACGAATAAATTTCCAATGTCTAACATTTATCAATTTATTTCTAAAAAACATTAATAGTTCGTAGGCGAATCAGAAAGTTACACTAGCTCGCTGCGGGAGCACGCTGTGTCGTGACCGAGGGCAATGCGCAGCAAGCTACAGCAACTGCTGACACGTCCGACAGGAAGGTTGGTGTGGTATCCCGTCGTGTTGTGTATGCAGAACGGGCTAGGCTCAATGGCGCGTCAACTGGATGTTCACTACAAATTGGAGGTGCGTGCAACGATCAGATTTCTACTGGCTAAACGGCTCAGTTACATGGACATTCATCGTGAAATCACTGCTGTATACGGGTAGACTGCAATTTCTCACCCAGGTATTGTTAAGTGGTGTAAGCAATTTGACGCTGGACGCAAGGATCTCACAGACGAATATCGCGAAGGCAGGTCCGCAACATCCAATACCGTTGCAAATGTTGTCCGTGGGGATGGGATCATTAGGGAGGATCGGCGCTTACCACTGCAAGAAATTGCTAGTATTTCGTATGCAGGTGTTCTCCGTTGTTCACCAGCATCTTGGATTCCGCAAACTTTGTCAAGATGGCCCAGTCTGCTCGCCGATGTTCAGAAGGGACGTTTCCAATAGTCAATGACATTCTGGCAATGGAATTCTGTGTAGGACAACCGAGTTTCTGCGGCGAATCATCGCAGGGGATGAATCGTGGGTTCACCATTTCACTCCCGAAACAAAGAGAATATCGATAGAATGGATACACACATCACCACTACGAAAGAATGCCAAGGTCCAATCTTCAGCAAGAAAGGTAATTGCGACAGTTTTTTGATATGGAGGGTGTCGTACACCTGGAATTTATGCCGAAAGGTACGATAATCAACTTGGCTTCGCATTGTCAAACGTTGAAGCGGTTGCGTAATGCCTCATTCACAATGCAAACTTAAACGTAACGTAAGCCGTAAACTTATGCAGTAAACTTTTCACGTAGAAACGATCATTCACAATAGCAAACGTAAGCTGGAACGTAGGTTTTGCCTGAACCAATCAGAATTCAACATATTGATCGATTCGTTTCTAGCATTTTTTTCGACTTTCCTATCGATTTCGCCTTTTGCATCTGCATTATCGGTCACAATTTTGTTTGCCATTTCGAACCAACACTTCGCAACTCGTACCAAAACTCCACAAACTTCTCTGCTCTTCCTTTCGACTATACACACCAATACACACGCATAAACAAGAATCTATCTGGAGTCGACCTTCCTTCTCGCGGATTTCGTTGTGCATTTGTTTTTTTCATGCTGTTCTCTGATTGGTCTTCGGTAGAATTTCGACGTAAACTTAAACGTAGAAGCTTGGAGCTTGCGAGCTCTTAAGTTTACGTCTTACGTCTACGTTTACGTCAAGGCATTGTGAATGATCTCGCTATATAACCCATTTCTAGGTTTTGCGGCTACGTTACGGTTACGTTTAAGTTTGCATTGTGAATGAGGCCTAAGGTAATTAAAGAAAAGCGGTGGGGGAAATTGAGCGCCGCCGGTGTGATTTTCTCACACGATAACGCCATGCGATTATGGGTACGGTAGATTGAAAAAGGATCTCGGTGGTCGACAATTCCGAAATAATGAGGTGAAAGTAGCTCTCTCCAAGTGGTTACATAGCCCTGGAGGTGATTTCTAGGCATCCGCAATCGAAATGTTGGTTGACCGTTGGGAGAATTGTTTACAGTCTCAACTTACATTGTATGTTGTCATAGTCGTGTTGTCTATGAGTAGATATTTTCATAAATGGCCATAACTTGGAAGTGTAACTTACTTTTTGATTCGTCCTCGTATTACGACCTGAACAATTGGACAATTATTTTTAAAACTATGATTTCACAATAATAGTAGCAAGTGTCTATAAAAGGAATGTGTAACAATGTGCCTCCTACATCTTTTTTATTTTTTCAGAATGTGGTCATTATACAACGCTCTGCCATACGGCTTCTGTTGTTAGGAGCGAGGATTTTCGGCGATAATGATGCGAAGGGGGTGGCTATGGCAACCTCTCTTTAAACATTAGAATAATCAACGTTGATATTCAAGTGGGAGAGTGCATATTTTTGACTGATGATGGGAGGAGTATTTATTCCATTATCTAATATCCGCCTGATTACGGAGGAAGATGTGAAGAAAAAAAGTCTTCGATTTTTAAAATTGTAATTAAAATTTTATTTTTACTTTCTCGTATACGAATGTATATGCAGAGTAATATACGTAGTATTCAGAAAGTTATGTAATGCTGAGGAAAATCGATTTAGAGATTGCAACGGAAATACACATTTTTGGGTCCCCTGATACCAATTTTTTTTTAACGACCGTCCGTCCGTACTTTAAATAATTAGTTACTTTAAATAATGTTTTATAAATTTTCTCGAAAAATCAAAGTTTTGGGAGAAAATGAGCTGCAAAATACCCATTTTCGGAAACGCTCAAACGAAATTTTCTCAAAAACACCTCCAAATGTTTCCACGGAAATTTCCATAAGCAACGAGGTTTCACTCTTCTATAATATTCTTTAAGCCATGTTACAGTTCTACATTGGGGGACGGAAAAATTGAAAAAAATGTAGTTTGCGTAACGATAGATGGCAGCTGGGAAGAGGGTAAGGCACAATCAAAAACCTAACCATGACCAAAGATATTAGAAAGCTAACTAGAACGAAAAAGTTTGCGCCATGCTGTAGAACTATTAGTTTAAATTGTACAATTGGAGAAGAAATTATGCAATATTCAGAAATATGAAAAACATAAATGAAATTATCAATTAAAATTGTAATCTTCAATTATACGCAAAATAAAATCATGAATTGAAAACAATCTTAATAAAAAAGGGATTGTTAACAATGTCGTACCCTTGAGGGGGACGCTCCGCCACTGCATATCATGCACAGGCTCCGTTATTTTGTGTTCATGATGTGTGATTCACGGAGTTGCTGACTGAATTGCGAAAGATTGTGTCATTTTTTGTAGTGAAGATGAATAGGCTGTAAATGACCGCGAGCACAAATTCAAAATCTCGTGATGCGAAATCAGAACGTTGCATGTTAGAACACGCAAAGAATCACCTCGACAAATATCAATTTTGGAGAAACCCGCCTGAACGGTTTACCCGCTAGCGTTGGCCACGGACACACGGACAGTAAAGTATTGGCATAATTTTCATTCAAATATTTTGGTTTGTTGATCGAAGAAAATACAATATTGAAGCCAGCTCTCAGCCAGTCCGTGTTTCATTACAACCTGCCCCAACCAGCCGGGCGGGCGGCGGCGGCGGCGGCGGAGCGCGCTGGTGGCCCGGCGGAGGCACAGTGAGTGACGTCACCCGACCTGCCGGCAGGCCGGCCGCCCAGCAGTTCACAATTACTCGGAAGTTCGAAGAGCAATCAAATTAAGTTTGCGTCATTAATTAGAAATGAAATCGCTAACAAGATGGCTTTCGAAGTAACTCATTGTGGAGTGCCAGTATAATCTTATGCTAGCTCACCATTAATTACGCTAAAATTTGAAGAGCAAAAAATTATTTTTTGCGTAATTAATTAGCAATAAAATAGTTCTAAATGGTGGCATATATGGTTTTGTGGTAACCGATTTTGGTAGTGCCAGCATAAGAGGTGAATGTTGGACCCTTCATGAAGCAGCCGACCTCCCTTTTAGCAACGTGGTCGCTCATTGCTCACTAGTTAGAGGCAAACGACTGTTTGTGAATATGGAACCGCCACATTAACAACACTCACTTTAAATTTCCACTAAGAATTCGGCTCTCAAATGGACATCAACGTTAGTTTCTGTAAAAATCAAATACATCTAATCCCAATTTCAAAATCAAGACTGAGGTTCCTCTCTTCCCCTCCACCCTATACAAATGCACCCCCTATGCTTTTCTTCGCACACCTGCTATTTTTCAATTAATACTGTTTTCCATTCTTCAGAATTGATATGCTTTAAGAACAATATTAACAACAATTAATGTAAGATATCGTTCATAAAACGGTCTTTTACGGCACCAATGATGTATTTGATTTTATGGCACGAATGATTGCGTCATCACACATTCAGCCAATCGCAACGAGAGAATTTTGGGAGGTAGCGGTAAACGAAACAGCCGACCAGAGTTTTCTCGCGCAGATGTCACAAGAAAGTTGTTTCGCAAAATTAATTTTGATTCTCTTAAAAATTTATAATGCTGTTTATCAAATTACGTTCATGCGTTTTCAAAACATGAACTCATGCAATAAAGCTTTTATCATTATAAACTAATTGCATGAATTATTTCTTTCAGTACGTTATGTGTACCCACGCACTAGTTAAAACCCCAAATTTTCGGCCTCCCAGACCCTATGCTAATTCGGAGAGGCCCAAAAAACGGTATTTTTTCGGACTTGCTTTTTCTCTACCGCTCTACCCTTAACTCCTGTAGAAAATTATTCAAATTAATATTCAAATGAATGAAATTTCCTACAACTTTTACATAAAACATTTTTTCGAAATCAATTAGCAAGCGATGCACATACCGCGTGTAAAGTGCACTGAGCAGGTACAGTGACCGTGACGGGCAGAGCTGTTTAATAGATGATTGAGATAAATATATACACCCAATTTTTAAAATGAATAAAATTTCCTCTTATTTCCTAAACGTTACACCAAATAACCTACAGCCCCAGAGCAGAATAAAAAAGCTGGAGATTGGTATGCGGTGGTGGGACCTGCCGGCCACCTGATTACTGAAGCCTGCGTTTTGCATTTTCATTTGTAGCACTTTTGTACACAGTGAATGTTTATATTAGTTTCACTGGAGTAGTTTTTAAGCGTTATAGTTTGTGGGTCATTCTTATATAATAACATTGTGGTTAGGTTTTTCATTTTACTGCTGACCTAACGTTCGTTTTTAGCCTGTACATTAGTGTCTAACATCATCGCGATGTTTGGTATTATAACGTAACCTTCAACGAGGGAAGAATGTTTTAAATACCTTAAGAATTTGCTAAAATTGTGGGATTGTCAGGAAAAACAAAAGAGATTCCAGGTTTCAAAATTCATTAAAAAATGCCTTTCAACGGTTACCGTAAGTATTGGAGCCATTTACAGTGGTCAGAAAAGTCAAGATAGGAAATACTGCAATATACTGCTACAGAGTTGGATAGTGTCACCTTCATACATGAAGCTGTGAATCTACTGATTTTCCTAACGGAACTAGCTTCTTATCAAGACACTTATTTCTAGAAGAAGGGACAAGTCCCATTCATCAAAATCATTCAAATATGATAGAGAACACATGTTTTTCCCTTCATGCTTTTAGTTGGATGTGATTCATTCACCCAGGAAACGCTGTGATTTGTCTGAAATACTCTCTGTAATCAGACAGAAACTACAACAAAACATATCGCTGAAGCAGATGAAATCTTTTTGTCGATTTGTACATTAAAGAGATGAACGAGAGCACTGGATGATCTCCACTACCAGGTACTTTCGAAGACGATGATAAAACGTAAGTTTTGTCTTTTTATAAATCCACATACATGTGATGCAGCCCGCTAACATGGATGTCGCACCTACCATCAAGTCAAGTTATGGAAGACAAAATATTCCTTAGGATTGAGAATGGAGGTCTATCACACACGTGTCCGATTGAAGTAATACGAAAGACACCTTAAGAACTCGTGTTTCATATAATCAAATGACGTGCTGAGGTATGTAACTGCAGGGCTCTTCTCTATGCAAACAGTTCTGAGCATGCATGAGGCAATTTCCCTGAAACTGACGAGGCTGGGAATACAATTTCATTTATCGTTCAAAATTTGGCACAAGAGGAAGCCGTCGAAACCTTTTCTTATTATGTTGAAGAAAGTAATTAATTTAATGTGGCTCTTGAATAAGAAACACCAGGACCGTCTTCTACAACGGACTTCATCCCCTAATTTTCTATAACTAAAACATTAACCGGCTACTTCTGGAAATAGAATCTTACGTAATTCCCATCGCACTACATAGGCAAAGTACATATTCACCATTTACTTACATTTTCTCAAGGGAATATCCAGCGTTGCCAGGATGTTTATTTATCACAATCATCTATTAAACAACTTTGCCCTCTCATTCACTATGCCTGCTCAGAGAGCATTTCACGAAGTGTTGAATGTATTGCGGGTTGCATACTGATTTTGTTTGTAAATGTCATTTTTCCCACCCACCCTTCTAGAGGTGTCCTACCCCTCCAGGGTATTATTTTCCTCATTGTTATTCCCCAGTAACAATGCATGCAAAGTTTTTTTTTTGAAATGACATTGTTCCTGCTTTGAAGAGTTAAGCTGGAACACGAACACACACACGTGTGTCTTTAATGTGTCTTCAATGATTAATGATTTAAATGATTTAAAGTTACGTTGTTAAATAATTTAAAGTTAATATTAGTAATATGTAAATTGTAGAGTTCTGCCACCAGGTTGTATATACCTACCTGCAGAATAATATCTATGTACATAACCATCGATTTTTTTTTATTTTCTTTTTAAATTAATATGTTCGGCAAAGCGTACATTTATGAGGCAATATTTACACCGAGTGAGATAAATAATAGTACATGTAATAATAATTATATTATAGGATAATAATATCACATGTTAATTTTTGCAAACATTTTTTAAGCTGTAGCTCGCTTGCTAATTGGTTTCGAAACAAATGTTATGCATTACATTTGTAGGAAATTTCACTCTCTTTAAAATTGATTTGAATCATTTTTCTACAAGACTTAATGTTAAAGACCTATAGAGAAATAAAAATGAAACAAATCCAAAAAATACCGGTTTTTCGGGTCTCTTTGAGTTAATGATTTAAAGACAGTCAGTGCCTTGTTTCGAAGCTCAGTGACAGTATACTCTCAGTTACCCCCGTTTTTGGCTGGTCTACCAAAGAATTATAGCTCTCCCACCCAACAAGCAATTTCTACGCCCTAACAATCATATTTTTCAAAAAATAAAAAGGGTACATAAATTAAAAATGCCAACTAATTATACCTTCCCCAAAGGTGAGAGCTGTAAGGGCTGCTACAGGAAATATTGTCCGTTTAATTCAAAATCACACGTCAGAAAGTCGAATTTAACACTCAAATTACTATCAAAATATTAACATATAATACATCAATGTGTTCCTCTTTTTAAGATCTATCCGGCGAGAAAAATACATAATTCCATTTACAAACTCGAAGATGATTAAATTTCTCGAAAACTAAACATATTTCAAACAATATACTACGGCTTATCACTTGCCCCATGATTCTGCATCGTCAGCGAAAACTGCATTTCGATATCATGAACCATTTAGAAGTTATGGGGGTGGCCATAGTTGGTGGGACACCTTGAATATCCCAATACGTAGCCCAATATCCCCCCTGCCTCTGAAGTTTACTCGAAACTACGTGCCAAAAAGTTTCGAAACCAGTTCGCAACAGGCCAACAAATGGCAGAAGAAGGACACACAAGTCAATGTGTCAAAACACATCCCGCTGTGTGGATCGGTTGTTGAGCAGCGCGTACTATTTGAGACTGTGCCTACGTGCGCTATCGTTTTTGCAAGCCCAAAATGACAGAATAGAAATACTGGACCAAGAGCGAATGTGAAATTTTGGGTGGAACTTGCTAAATCTGCCTCCGAGACGTTACCCACGTTGCAGCAAGCTTATGGCGACACCACCATGAGCCGTGCGAGGGGTTTCGAATGTCAGGGGCACGCAAGTGCGGAAGAACAGCACTGGAAGAATGAGAGATCAGGAACTTGCGAGGTCAATGCCAATAGCTAGTTCTGTCAGGTGTTAACACAGCTGTGAGACAACATTCGACGAAAGCGAACAGATTTTATGGCGTATGAAAAAAAAACTGGACTGATCCGAGGCGACAATGCAACCTCAGAAGTCTGTAACTAAACAAAAAAAATATTCGGCTGGTTTAAATGAATTTCCGGATTATTAAAAATTTGTGCGCCCGCCTTTACACATCCATTAACTTACATATTCAATGCTTCCTTATGCAGAAGAATATTTTCAGATATGTTCGAAACACCCAAAAATTAAGCCAAATATATTTTGTCAGTTTGCTCAAAAATATTAGGACACTTTCTAAATACGAATGGAAACTTTTCCCAGGAAAATCGAAGCGTTTTCAGACACCCAACGTGGATTTAGAAAATACAAATCTATAGAATCAGCAATATTTAATTTTCTGATTGTTGTTGCTTCAACAATGGATCAATATGAAGCACCTATTGTAATACTTTTATATATTTCGAAAGCATTTGACATCACTGACCGTAAATTTTTGTTTTCAAAATTACCTTCAGATGGAATTCGTGGTATAGGTTTAGACTTGATAATTTTGTTACCTTAAGCATCGATCACAAAGAGCAGAATAGCGTACTGGCATGAAAGAATATTATCTACACTCCTTTCCATTTCTTTGCCAATTGAACATGGGGACCCGCAGGATCCGGTTTTGAAACATTGATGTTTTGCTTTCGATGCCGCATCCGTCCTCTGAACTCCCCATAACATTTCTCGACAAGGTAAAACATCTGACCGTCTGCAATCTGAGATCCCTTCCAGCCTCCCTAAAGATAACCTACGCCCACTTAAACCACCATTCCGTAATTCTTGCCATTTCCACACTTTCATAGCACTAGAGTACCAAATAAAACGAACACCAAGTCTGTACTGCTGGATGCTTGAAAACTATTTCAGAGATAACACTCCCACTAATCTAGGGCAAGACTTCTAAAACTTTGTTGGATACAGGAGATATTAGTCTTCTACCAAACCCTACAACAGTCCGTCAACTTTATTAATCTTTCCAAGACCACAAAATCATCTTTCAGCAAATATTGGTTCTATATTGTTTTGCATAATAAAGTGAACTGGGGAACAAAGTAAAACAAAAATCCAGACAATTTCTTTCAAAAGATTTTTAATTGATTGGTTACAGATTCCGGGCGCGTCACAGGCTGTCATGTCCCGTAAGTGTAGTCAATGTTTTTATCCCTGGCTGTCGCAGTACCCGAGGGATGGTGAGATCCGGTGCCGACCTACATGGCTGCTTGCGGGGTTCACTCCAACCAGATATTTTCCGCCTGCAGGGCAAGCTCTAAGCCCCCGTCTGGTCGACCGGCATGTGTGGGAGTGTAATGCTTCAAAGTGTGTGTGTGTGTGTGTGTGTGTGTGTGTGTGTGTGTGTGTGTGTGTGTGTGTGTGTGTAAGAGGTGAGGATAGGACCAGGTAGAGGTAGGGAAGATTGCGCTCGGTGCGTGGCCCCTTAGGGTATTGCTCCGGCGTTCGCCTGGTGTTGATCGGAGAAACCATGGAAACCTGCCAATCAGAACAGGCTGCCGCTAGAATTCTCCTCCAGACAGCGGCTGAATTCGACTTAGCTATGAAGATAGTGTCGAAAATCCTGGCACCGTCGGGAATCGAACTTTAGGACCTCCCGGTCAGAGGCACTGCAGAGACCTCAGTTCATGCCTTGAGCCACTTAAACCGATCTGTTGTTTGTTTTTCAATAAAACACTGCCGTTGACGTACAATTAATAAAAATTACACTTTTTTTTACATTCTCGCCCTTTGTACGACGAGAATGTGCAGTACTCGGGCGCCGGAAAAGGGCGAATTTTCGACCTTATATTGCCGAGCCCTTGTAACGAAAAATTTGATATATCTTGATCCTATATTAGTAACTTACTTCCTCTAACACGTTTTTTTGTACAGTCAGATTCCATGTTTGGTGGGTCCTTGATACCGAAAAATCTTACTGACGGTAAAACGTATGTCTGACTAGTCAACGCTAACGCCTAAATCGTTCAGCTGATTTTCTCCGAAATTGATATTCATAGAACGATCTTGAGGAACTCGGAGTCGTATGAGTATGAAAGGGGTATTTTAATTTTGGGTGGTACTGTACACGATGTCTCGATTACATTTTAAAAATTACATTTTAAAAATATAGTTATAGATTCCATACATTTGCTTTATGCAACGGTCCTGTGGAACCTACAAATTTTATAGAACCCATTGCTATGGAACCCATATGGAAAGCTTTATGCAACCGGCCGTTAGTATGAGGATGTATGAGTGCTAGTGGAGTCAGGAATTTATATTTCATAGATGGAAAATGTACGTTTATGTTGATACTCTGAAAAATATTTTGAGAGCTGGGGCAGGTATAATGAATTAGATCACTTTATATTTCAACACCCTGATCCAAGGCACACGGCTCTCAATACAAAACTTTGGCTTTAGTACAACACCCCAAAACTAGTGTACTCTCCCCCACAATCCATCCTCCTTCGACACAACCTAAATCCCATTGAAAATGTATGGAGTTTTCTGAACAAAACATATAAATATAACAAGTCAGATTTGAAGACATTGCAACAATAGAGTAGTATTCCTCCCCATATTGGTGACAAACTTGTGCTATTCAAGCCAGAGATGCTCAGAGCAGTAATACGTGCCAACGGTAATCCCACATAATTCTAATGTTCCTTCCTAATTAAAATCGTGTCAATTATAATTGCATTACTGATTGAAAAAAGAAACAAGGCACACATTTATAAAATATATGATAATTTTTTTTCTTGATCCATCTACCCACAAACTATGAAGTAACAGAATGTTGAAGTTTATGGAAAAAGAATGTCCCCTATCATAGCTTGTGAAGGGCAGAATCGAAATACCACTGATGTACAATACCTGATGTATCTAGCAATGACTGGCAAGCTTTAAGTAATTCAACAGTATTTTTCTCTGCGATGTCATTCCTCCTTCTCTTGTAATAGAGATTTCCCCCCTAATAAAGAGATAAGACAGGACAAGATGAAACCAGTGGCGTAGATGGGGGGGGAGAGCAGGGGGCAGTCCACCCCGGGCAACACCCTTTTAGGAAATTAGAAAATTTTCTAGATGGAATTATGTAATTTTAATGATTTATTTAATTATATTTCAATTATTCTGAATTACATGCAGTTTTTAATATATTATAAATAAATGTCATGTGCAAATATACTTGTATTTTTTATTAAATAATGTATAAACTATTGTGAGAGATTAAATATAATAATATTTAATTTATGGGGGAGCACCATCTGAGAAGTTTCTAGTTTCCGATGCTACTAGATGAAACAATACGTTGAGATGATTCTTAACTAACGAAAAAAACAATGCTTTCCTAGTCGAGATACCATTGACTTTAAAGAATGGTGACAACACTACTTTTATAAAATATCAATTGCCCTAAATACTGAAACAAAGGAGAAGTTTTCACTTGCTACATGACACACTTGACACCCACGAGAACCCACGCTATATCATCTTATCTGTACGGATAGATGGAGTCGGACTCACAAGCCATTGTGGAAAGAGATGGGTGAGCTATTGCGCATCATAGCTGACTTCAGCTAATTTGCTTCAGGCACCAGTTAGCGTCACCATATTAGCGAGAATTTTAAATGTAGCCATATACCCAAATAATCACCTTGTTACACGTCATTGCAACAGGTATAAGAAGCATTTTTAAAAACGCATTGCATATTTTATTTCAACTACACCTTCACGTTATTTTTGGTTGGTCACCGTTGAATATGGTCAATTTATGCCACTGTCAAAATGTTTCACAACACTTCTCGCTCTCCATGCAACATGGCGGCCAGCGTCTGGTCTGGCTATTCAAATGAAGTGTCCGTGTTGTGGTCATGTGGTTCGCGACACAAACTGGTTCTGCGCAGAACGAGCAAAAATCGGTGCACCGGACTCCATCTCTTTCCACCATGACTTAAGGTATAAGATGATATATGATGTTCGATCGTTCACGCGAAGTACCCCCCTCCCCATGCTTTAAATGAAAGTAAATCTTTGTTCTTCCAGATCGTAAAAAAATATCCGATCCTTACCGGCCAAGTTTCTTTTTAATGAAATAAGTTTTATTTACTATAGCCTCTTATGGAGAAACTTTCGTGGGCATAGGTTTTTTAAAGTATTGAAGTTATACGTTCAAAATATATTTTTTCTTTCTTTCAATTCATAGTAACTTTTTTGAGGAATCAGATATTAAATGTAACATCTCTCATCAGGCATTGTAAGGAGGAATTGTTTAAAAAAATATGTGCTGCGAAATTTTACGCAACCGGAAATACTGGCCTTTGCTGAACAAATCTTGCTTTTGTCAGTTCCGTTTCTCTTCGGGTACGATTGAAAACCGCGCTAACTTCAAATTTTGATTCGGAAACAACCACAAACTATTTGACGATAATACACTTTCGATGTAAACAATATGGACTGACATTCAATGCAGAAAGAGAAGAGCGGGAGCCGAAATCAATCTAACCTGTACAACATATTGCCAACTTATAAAAACGAAGAGATGTAGTTTTTCAACTAATTACAAATAACTATTTAAATGCTTCGTTCACATTTACAAGCAGCTATTGTTAATCTCTCTCTCTCTCTCTATATATATATATATATATATATATATATATATATATATATATATATATATATATATATATGTGTGTGTGTGTGTGTAATAAATGGTTGAGTATTTGAGTACGGACTGGCATAAACGTAATACCTTCAGGAATAGTGGTACTCAACAGCACATGCTTTGTCGCATTATTTATAACTTTTAAAATTTTTGAAAATTCTGAGTACAACGCAAATAGGACCTGCACTATTTTTATAAGCGAATTCCCGCACTATCCGAGAGGAAAAAATGAAAGAAAAAAATTGGACAAAGTTTTGCGAAAATTTTGCAAATGTCCTCGAGGCTCCATGTGACCCCCCCCCCCCAATAAATCAAAATATCCGTTTCAAATTCGCAAGGCCTCGAATTCGATCATATCGAGCGGGAATATTCATGATTGCCTTGACCAACGTGACTGCCTGAGAAATGTTTTGCCATAAATCAATTTTTTCTTTATTAAGGGCCCACAAAACGTGGATTCTGGTTACAAGTGTTATAGATCGTAATTTATCCACATTTTCGGCAACAGGGACCCATAACAGGGGTTTATCTGTCGAAAAATCGTCACTTTCCGGTGCAGCATTACAATACTCTCTCATTACTTATGTATTACTTTATAAAATGGCCATTTGGTTAATACAAACTCCTTTGAATTCCTCTCAGAGACAACAATCTTCCATGGTCAGCCCTTTGGAGAAATCCAGAACAAATTCTCATGGTATCTGTACCAAGACAAAGAAGTCCCCAGTGTTTTTTCTTTCTCATTTTCAACAAACAGCAGGCACAAGGGCAGGATAAATTATTTCTCTCTTGTTTTGTTTATTATATCTCACATTAATTGACTCAAAGTACTAGTAATAGTCATAACTGTCATTCAGCTTTTCACCCCACATTATTGTGATTTTAAAATAAAACTAAGCTGCTTAGAAAAATGACAATCCAACCATAGCTCATAGACTACTTTTGTTATTTGATTACTTTTTACTTCAGTAAATTTTCAACACTAAGGCAATTTTTGTATGGCCATTAAAAATATGGTCTTAAAATTACGATTAACAATCTTGAAACACTGTAGTGAATGGTTTTACTGATTTTGTAGAGTTTTACTAGGAAAGAGTGGTGAGTATAATTTATCTTTTTCAGTTATTTTACACATTAAATTTATTAATTGGGGTTGATTTTTAGATTTTCACAATCTTCAATTGGAACACCATCATGAATGAGATTTTTATTAAACTTACGATACATAGGTGGTTTGTATTTCAATATTCTTATCAGGTCATTGTAATTAGCTTGATCTTTCTTTCTTTCTTCCTTCACTATACTTCTGGTGTCACTTAAGAATCATGGGCATAAGCAAAAGTACAGCCGGGATATATTTATTCACTCTAAGTTTATATTCACTATGCATGCATTTTCAAGGTTGAACATGAGGTGTTTTGCATATTCCAATTCATTATATACTTCAGAATGCAAAAGGTAGATGACAGGTGTAAATAGTCATACTTCTACCATAAATTTTCAAGGTAGGTTGACATGTGCTATTAATATTTTGGGTACCTTCACTCTTTATGTTTCATCTATAAATGAAGGTGTTCACACTTGTATTTTTTTAAATGATAAATACAGTTTTTGCCTTTATTATCAAATTTTAGTCCAAAATAATCAAAACACGCTTCTTTAATTATTGTGAATATTTCTACATTGCTTTTAGCTTTAATATTTTCCAGATAAAACAGAAATTAATTTAATCTCAAATCTATTGTAGTATTACTATTGATTGGCTTCTTTCTTGGTGAACCACAACACACTTAATTGCCAAAGAATTGTACATAATGAACAACCAAGTTCAGTATCAGTATACCAAAATTGAAATTATCAAACAAATCAAACGCATTTTTTTGGTCAGTGACAAATTTAATTAAAAACATTTTATAACAAAGAAGTTTTTAAATAGTACTGATGTGTTCTTATTTTCATAATGTTTGAACCTAATATATAGATAGACATAGGATGTCCGGGGAGGAAATAACAAAACTTCAAAAATAAGCTCTTAAGACAATTTTAAGCACATTTTCTCTAATAAACTCCTTTGATATTTTGAATGACTGAGCCACAATAAGCATTCAAAAGTTGGTTTGAAAAAATCCTTTCTATGCAAAAATTTGCATTTCAGAAACACAAACTCTCCAAAAACATATAAACTGTTTATTTCTTACAAAAGAAATGAATATACTTGCTCAGAAAGAAAAATTAATACAGAAATAAAAAAGCAATTGAAATGTATAATTTGGATGCTTCATTTCTGTGTTAATTTTTCTTCCTGAACAAATATATATATATATATATATATATATATATATATATATATATATATATATATATATATATATACATGTTTCTGAAATTCAAATTATTACATAGAAAGTATTTTTTCAAACCAACTTTTGAATGCTTATGGCGGTTAAGTGATTTGAAATATCAGAGGAGTTTATTAGAGAAAATATGCTTAAAATCGTCTTAAGAGCTTATTTTTGAAGTTTTGTTATTTCCTCACTGGACACCTGTAGATATTTGGCTTCTTTGGGACAATGTTCCCCCTTTTAATCTGAAGTACTGAGGTACAAACGTATGCAATAAGAAGGCAGGATATATTTAAGAATACAATAACTTACCTGGTGATTGTAACAACATAGTGAAATACGAAAAGATTGACATAAATTTATGGCAAAACATGAATTGCATCACTTTTTGCTATTGGAGAACAGTGTAACCCAAATCTTCAAACTGTTTTTTCACTACTATATTTTCAAATCACATAAAAATGGACATTAAGTAAACATAAAATAAGTATCAAATCCCGATGAAATTTATAAGTTTTGAGCGAAAAATAGCAAACAAATTTACTAATGTTTCTTTCAAATGAGTTGTATCAAGTTTAAAACTATACCATTTAGTGCCTAACATATAAAAGAGGGTCAATATATATGGGGCCAAGAAATCAACTTTTGAGATTCACGAAATGTCTAAGGTCAAAGAGTTAAATCTGATACATCATTGGTTAACCAACTGTTAAGAAACCCTTTCTAAGACAGACAAAAACTTCATCAACATCTAATAGTTTTTCTGTACCAACAAATATCTTAACTACTGGTAATATAAAAACATGCTGTCCTCTAGAGAAGTGTCTCCCTATTCAGAAATTATTTTTATTCGTAAATAATTTGTTCAAAGGCTTCGGAAACATTAAGTTGATATCACATTCACGAAACAACTGCTGGCAATACCACTAATAATTCAAAAGTTAATAATATAAAACACAAATGATGTGCTCAATTCTTTCTACATATGTCATTTTCACAGCATTTTGAACATACTCCTACACATTTACTTTACTTCTCTACTCTTATTTGGGGAATGACTTATCAAGTTACGAAATATTCTGTGATCTAGTCATCAATAAAAAAAGAATTCTTAATACTGGGTTAAATATATCTCCACCCAGTAAACATTAAACAAATTTGAATGGATCAATCATATTCTTGAAAAATGCCACACAATCCAGAACTTTTCAGAAAGAAGAAAATTTTAGTCATGCATGCAATACTACACAAGGAAGCACATTAACATAGTAAAAGAGCTCTAACACAACAGTAAACATTTCAGGAAAAAAAAAAATTATTCAAAAGCAGAGAAAGTTTTTGGGAACACACCTGGCATATTGAATTTCATAAACTGAGAAGCAAAATTAATGAAATGGGTTTTCAAAAATACATATCAATATCAAAATATTTCACAAATATTTAGTGAACAATTAAACTTAGCTCTAAAGGGGCAATTTCAAACCAAGCTGAATCATACACAATTTCTTAATGTTTCTCTTCTCATTATAGACAATGACGTTCTCTCACCCCAATAGCACAAATTTAGTATTCCTAGAATGTAGTAATACTATTATGATTATTTTAAGAATGCAATAATATCATGAAAGCATGTTGCATTATATGATAAATTTCAAGTTTTTCAATACTGTTCAGGTCATTATTGAACAATAACTTTGTGAAACTGGGCTTTTGTACCCTACTTAATACAGCTAAAAAACAAAGCATTTGAAAGAAAATAATACACCTGCCATATGAGATGTCACAATTCTTCCACATCAGGGAATATCTCAAATATTTATCAAGAACGTTTTCCCCAAATGAAATACTTGTCACATTGGAGATTAGGTTAATCCAGCACCACCCAAAAACAATGCAACATATGAGTGAAGCTGTATCAAGAAGTAAGAATCATAACCCAATAAAGTGAAGTGTCATGCCACCATTTATTTTAAAATGTCAGTATGCAAAATATAGTTTGTATTACATACATATTCATTGCATGTTTCAAAATCAACAATGACATTAGCATTTAGAAATTTAATAAACTTCCACACAAATACCAAGATTGAAGACCCATTCAGCATTTTAAATTTACCTTTGCATTCAGCGTCGACGCACAGACGTTGATCGGAAATTCCAAAAACTGACACACATAACGAAAGAAAAATACATATCACAAGTGCCATTATCACTCCATTAACCACCCGATGATCCCAACCCCACAACCTGTCGCTCAAGTCGAACTACTTATCCTGCCATCCAAAGCATAACAACAAACACACATCATCTCACAACAACTTCCGTTTAACCTAACAGTGAGGCCAATATACGAAGGAAAAATACGTACCTACGGAAAGAAATAAAATATTCTATTAAGAATTATCAGTGACTCATTACAATGTATTTCACTATTTGTCGGTCAATACTTTGTAGAGAGTAAAACGGTTACGTTAAAAATTATACGATACGTGCAGAACGTTAATATGACAAATCAATATTTTAATGTTAGCAAGACTGCTACTGAGACTGCACTTGTCAACAGAAGAAAAGCAGGAGAAACTTGCACATTTATGTTGTAGAATTCATGTCGTCTTCATGGTTTGCACCAACTCTTCAATATTAACGTTATAAGCAATGCTGTTCAGTTATATCCATGCGTACTGGAATATTCTCTCATGTTGGTGATTTTATCCATATACATTTATACGCGAATAAACAAGGTTCAACTTTGGAAATTAATAACAAAAATATTGTAGTTCTGGTTAAATCACACATCCAATATTGTGTAATAAAATGAATCAACATCAGTGCAGATTATTTAGGTTTATTGTTACATAGTTTCATATTTCGACTGGCATATACCATTGGAACACGTGTCAGTATGAATCATGTCGCAACCATTCCCCCCCCCCCCCAACTAAAAAGCCTCTTGCAATGCAAATAAGTATATTTAATATTTTGAGAAACGATCCAACCTTTCTTAGTAACGTATTTGATTCAGATAAATTCAATAAATTGAAATGTTTCTTTCTTATAGTGATTGTAGGGAGCAAGCTGTTCAAACATTAACGAGGCATATGTATTTTTCCCAGACCTGTATTTTTATTGAATGTTGATACAATTAGAATATCAGTCACAAATATGCGAATCCATTCCTGGCTAAAGAGAGTTTCTGATTTCGAATCTCATTTCAACTTTATAAATACATATAGGTTAATTTGTCTAATTTTTGTCGGTTTAGGGTCTATCAGTCTATTAGAAATTCACAAAATATTTAAGGAATATTAAAATGATTTTTGTAGCTCCATTTAGATTAATCTCGTATTTATATTTTGTGCCCACTTTAGCAAAGCTACGCGATAAACTGGCTGATCAATTAAATCATACGGCGGTACTGGCAGATCATTTACACCATTAACTAGAATTGGATGAAATTAACATCAACTTAATTTGATTTTATAGATTAGTATTGGATATTGTGGAAAAAGATTATTCTATCGGACTTGGTTGCGCGCAATGCGAATTTCACGTGTATCACGGCAGCATAAGCAGTGTCATGAACGTAGCCAGTAACAGCGCCACTGAAAGAATGTACTCCACCTAAAAAGAAGGAAGAATTCATAGTGCTCAACTGAATTACAACTTTCTAATCGAGAGCTTCGTTACAACTTAATTTCTTATATTGAATATCCCGATTACACAACAATTACACACTTGATCAAATTCGCCCTACATTTTAATCGGAATATAGACACAGTCTAATTAACACAGACTCGCACCTTGAAGTGAATTTTTGGCCTTAGCCCCACTAGCACCTTCAAGCGTCTACCAAGCAGCTGTGCGTTTGATGAACTGAAAGATTACGAACGCTATCATCTATCTATCTAACTTTTTTTTTTTTTTTGTTTGTTTTGTTTATGGGAATGCGGAAACCTTTTATAGGCACCACGATATTCCTTCGTGGTAGTGTGGGACTCCCTCAAAGGTTTACCCACTAAAACCGCCACCCTTGTTCAGACCTTCTTCCCCCTGCGGTACCGCCGTTTGGCATTGCTTCGCAGAGGGCGGTCTTAGCTGCAGCTTTTGCACCAGTTTATGTTGGTCTTCTTATGTTATTTCTATCTTCTTTTTGTCATAATAATGGTAATGAATTGTTCAATTTGTGTCCACTTTTTTTCAGTTTCCAACATTTGTGTCAACAAATTGCTTGGCTTTAATTGGACACCTAGCTGGTCTTCCAGTGCTTTTCTTTCTATTCGCCATGTTTCGCAGTCAAAAACGGTATGTTTTGCGTCATCTATCGGATAGTGGCAGTATCTACACATCGCATCCTGTCGGTGACCGAAGCGGTGGAGATATTGGTTGAAGTCTCCATGCCCGCTCAATACCTGGGTTAGGTAGTAGTTCAGCTGTCCGTATGGCCTCTCTATCCATTTAATCAGTTCTGGAATTAGTTCATAAGTCCACCTCCCTGTCTCTTCGTTGTCCCAGCTTCTTTGCCAACTCTTCATGAGCTTCTCTCTGGCTTTCTTTTTTACTTCCTCTGTTTCCTTTTGTTCCGTGATGGTTTTCGAAATATTATAAACTTCCGCCCTTTCGAGCGCTAAGAGGTCAACTGGAGGGATTCCCGCCAAGACTAACACTGCGTTCTGCGATATCGTCCTGTACGCAGATGTGACTCTTATTGCGCTTGCTCTCTGAACGGAGGCCATTTTCTTTCCCCACTTTTGAACTCCTAGTCTCTCGGCCCACACCGGTGCCGCGTAAAGCATTTTTGCGTGAACTACATTCGTGAGGAGTCGTCTTTTAAAATGTTTCGGTCCTCCTATATTGGGCATCAATCTTGAGAGGCCGCTTACAATCTCTGCCCCTTTTTGTGCCACATTTTTGGCGTGCAGTCGGAAGTTTAGTTTCGAGTCTATGTCTACTCCCAGGTACTTGAGGCTAGTCTTCCACGTGATTTCCGTGCCTGCGACTATGATCCTCGGTTTTGTGTAGTTCCTCTTATCTGTGACGATTATGGCTTCTGTTTTTTCTGTTGCCATCTGTAGCTCT
>BLKR01010079.1:0-70639 GCA_011170035.1 Teleogryllus occipitalis
TTAGATTTCCCAAGAACTCCCAAACATTTGTTTGTAGAAACATCAATCCACCTAAAAGACATGGATATTCCTAGTCTGGAGGATTCTACATAAACCTCGAGACATCACATATCAACAAATGAAGGGTACTAGGGGCACGCAACTAGAGCGTTGTCAGATTAGAATTGCGACTCTTTGTCAGAGAAATTTTGTGTAGTTATTCACAGAATTCTCCACGACACGCCTTGGCTGTTAATAAGCAAATAGTTTACAACTGGAAAATACAAAACAGAATTTCCACTTGTAATATTACGCATTTTATCTGAAAGCTGATTAACAACATGCTAAACCACACATTGAAGGCTATGTCAAGCTAGCACAACCACTATAGCACAATCACATCAAACCAAGTGGAATATTTAGTACTCATTTATTACTAATTTATTACCCAAAAATTAAATTTATTACTCCTCCCGTTTTTGAAATAAAGGTGGTTGTGCTAGCGTGACAGTCACGCTAGCACAACCCAAATTAAAAAATTAACTAAATCGATCTAAACTAATACGAATGTTTAGAGCATATTTATTACTAATTTATTACTCTAAAATGAAAATTATTACTCATGCGGTTTACGAAAAAAAAATTGTCAAACACAATTAGTTATGCAACCCGCACTACATTCGCGTATATTATTGAAGAGTACCAACGACATAAAAACATTTAGGCCAATTACAAACATACAATTACAATCAATAGTACACATTCAGTTCTAATTTTCAACAAAAAAAATTAAATGTGAAAACGACTTAAAGAAATATTGTAAAGACTGAATCGTAATGGTCAAAACATGCAAGAGATTCAAATTCAAAAATAGAGAGAACCAACGAGCACAATCGCATTAAACCAAACACAGAAATAACAGACGTATCACACTGGTATTTAAAACTAATTGGAAATTTATTACTCCTGCTGTTTACGAAATAAATAATTTTATAAAACGACATACTTATCAAAAAACGCACAATATACATGAAGTAATTTATACAGTATAGTAACGCACAAGCAAATAAAACCTATTCACTACAAAATTAATCATTTACTTCTAGTTTTTGGTTCCTGGGAAAAAAATATAAACGTGCAATCTCATGAAATAAATATTGTATAAACTCCAATGTAATAGTCAAAACATGCAAGTGATTCAAATTCAAAAATAGAGAGAACCAACGAGCACAATCGCATTAAACCAAACACACATTTAACAGACGTTTCACACTGCTACGTAAACTAATTATAAATTTATTACTCCTGTTGTTTACGAAATAAATAATTATAAAAACGACATACTTACGCAAAAACGCACGGTATTCGAGAAATAATTTTAGAGTAAAGTGAGCCACGAGCAAATGAAACCTATCCTGTAGAAAATCAGGCATTATGTTCTGTTATCTAGCAACTAGTAACAAATTAAGAACGTAGAAACGCATTTATGAAATATTGTATATACTCAATCGTAATGGTCAAAACATGCAAGAGATTCAAATTCAAAAATAGAGAGAACCAACGAGCACAATCGCATTAAACCAAACACACAAATAACAGACGTATCACACTGGTATTTAAAACTAATTGGAAATTTATTACTCCTGCTGTTTACGAAATAAATAATTTTATAAAACGATATACTTATCAAGAAACGCACGATATACATGAAGTAATTTATAGAGTATAGTAACACACAAGAAAATAAAACCTATTCAGTACAAAATTAGACATTTACTTCTAGTTTTTGTATCCTGGGAAAAAATATAAACGTGCAATCTCATGAAATAAATATTGTATAAACTCCATCGTAATGGTCAAAACATGCAAGAGATTCAAATTTAAAAATAGAGAGAACCAACAAGCACAATCGCATTAACCCAAACACACAAATAACAGACGTTTCACATTGCTATTTGAAACTAATTAGAAATTTATTACTCATGTTGTTTACGAAATAAATAATTATAAAAACGACATACTTAAGCAAAAACGCACGGTATTCGTGAAGTAATTTTAGAATAAAGTGAGCCACAAGCAAATGAAACCTATCCTGTAGAAAATTAGACATTATGTTATGTTATCTAACACCTAGTAACAAATTATGAACGTAGAAACGCATTTATGAAATATTGTATAAACTCAATCTTAATGGTCAAAACATGCAAGAGGTTCAAATTCAACAATAGAGAGAACCAACGAGCACAATCGCATTAAAACAAACACACAATTAACAGACGTATCACACTGCTATTTCAAACTAATTGGAAATTTATTACTCCTGCTGTTTACGAAATAAATAATTTTATAGAACGACATACTTATCAAAAAACGCACGATATACATGAAGTAATTAATAGAGTATAATAACGCACAAGCAAATAAAACCTATTCAGTACAAAATTAATCATTTACTTCTAGTTTTTGAATCCTGGTAAAAAATATAAACGTTCAAACTCCTGAAATGAATATTGTATAAACTCCATCGTAATGGTCAAAACATGCAAGTTATTCAAATTCAAAAATAGAGAGAACCAACGAACACAATCGCATTAACCCAAACACACAATTAACAGATGTATCACACTGATATTTAAAACTAATTTGAAATTTATTACTCCTGCTGTTTACGAAATAAATAATTTTATAAAACGACATACTTATACATAACGAAATACATACTACAAAAAACGCACGATATTCATGAAGTAATTTATAGAGTATAGTAATATACTTGAGTATAGTAGTATCACATTTTATTTGCTTGTGCGTTACTATACTCTATAAATTACTTCATGTATATCGTGCGTTTTTTTGATAAGTATGTCGTTCTATAAAATTATTTATTTCGTAAACAGCAGGAGTAATAAATTTCAAATTAGTTTTAAATAGCAGTGTGAAACGTCTGTTAATTGTGTGTTTGGTTTAATGCGATTGTGCTCGTTGGTTCTCTCTATTTTTGAATTTGAATCTCTTGCATGTTTTGACCATTACCATTGAGTTTATACAATATTTATTTCATGAGATTGCACGTTTATATTTTTTCCCAGGATTCAAAAACTAGAAGTAAATGTTTAATTTTGTACCGAATAGGTTTTATTTGCTTGTGCGTTACTATACTCTATAAATTACTTCATGTATATCGTGCGTTTTTTTGATAAGTATGTCGTTCTATAAAATTATTTATTTCGTAAACAGCAGGAGTAATAAATTTCAAATTAGTTTTAAATAGCAGTGTGAAACGTCTGTTAATTGTGTGTTTGGGTTAATGCGATTGTGCTCGTTGGTTCTCTCTATTTTTGAATTTGAATCACTTGCATGTTTTGACCATTACGATGGAGTTTATACAATATTTATTTCATGAGATTGCACGTTTATATTTTTTCCCAAGATTCAAAAACTAGAAGTAAATGATTTATTTTGTACTGAATAGGTTTTATTTGCTTGTGCGTTACTATACTCTATAAATTACTTCATGTATATCGTGCGTTTTTTTGATAAGTATGTCGTTCTATAAAATTATTTATTTCGTAAACAGCAGGAGTAATAAATTTCCAATTAGTTTGAAATAGCAGTGTGATACGTCTGTTAATTGTGTGTTTGGTTTAATGCGATTGTGCTCGTTGGTTCTCTCTATTTTTGAATTTGTATCTCTTGCATGTTTTGATCATTACGATTCAGTCTTTACAATATTTCTTTAAGTCGTTTTCACATTTAAAATTTGTTTTTTGGTGTTGAAAATTAGAACTGAATGTGTACTATTGATTGTTATTGTATTTTTGTAATTGGCCTAAGTGTTTTTATGTCGTTGGTACTCTTCAATAATATACGCGAATGTGGTGCGGGTTGCATAACTAATTGTGTTTGACTTTTTTTTCGTAAACCGCATGAGTAATAAATTTCATTTTAGAGTAATAAATGAGTAATAAATATGCTCTAAACATTCGTATTAGTGTAGATCGATTTAGCTCATTTTTTAATTTGGGTTGTGCTAGCGTGACTGTCACGCTAGCACAACCACCTTTATTTCAGAAACGGGAGGAGTAATAAATTTAATTTTTGGGTAATAAATTAGTAATAAATGAGTACTAAATATTCCACTTGGTTTGATGTGATTGTGCTATAGTGGTTGTGTTAGCTTGACATAGCCCACATTGAACGTACCTTTTCTATGAATGTGAGAAATAACATTTGTAAGGTCGATGGGGTATGTTGACGCTGCAAAATAGCATCAGTAAATTGTTTGGCAGAGCCACAGAATGTTGGATTGGGTTGCTTACAAAGCGTGGATATCACTTTCTAGCTGACCACAAGGGAAAGTGCTGAAAGGCAATTATTCGAAAACTATTAGTTTATCTCAGCGTGATAGTTGTAAGTGATGGAAGATGTCAATGTTACCATGTTAATGTTTCCTTAAACCAAGAGAAGATTGTTTTCTATTATAATTCGTGCATCATACAATTTCAGCTCACTACCAACTCTTACACCCCCAAAAACACACTGATACTACTAGTCAAAACTTAATTTCTTCAATGCCGCCCACGTGTGAATTATCACGGCTTTTTACTGACGAGGTGATCTTTTGTGTAAACGCACGGCTGAAACTTTCTCCAACTGTTTCCTCTCTTGGCGTCATATCAATATATAGTCGTTATATTTCTACGAAATCTCGACAATGGGAGCGCGTTTGCGCGTCAATATCTCTCAGCTGAGGTCGCAATACCAACCTAACATAATTAAATTGATAGTCGGTAGCATGTACGTGCATCTTAACGGTTGTTTACTCGAGCGAGGAGACGCGAGTCGCCGCCAACCTGTGTTCGGACACCTTCTTTTTAAATAATGCTATTCTATCGCGCCTTCATTTGGAAAGACTTAATTCTCGGAATGTTGACACTCTACAGTGTCTCCAGTATCTGGCGCGATCTCGCGAGCGTCTATGAAAGCAGTTCAACTCTTCAACTGTCTTTCCAAAGAGTTTCACACGAAAGATGTTTTTGTCATTCTCTCTGGAAGCAAACGTGCCGTTTTTGGAGAAAAAGTATTGTAAGTCCGACGCGAGACGTTTAAAATAGATGCTCTTTGCTGTTAATTAGCGTCAAGGAATTGTTATAAATGATAGATTTCAAAGAACCGCGCCAAAATTGAATTAATTTTGGCCGCCGATGTGCCAACAGTATAGTTTCTACAGCTCTTTTGGCTTTGCGGAGAGACTCTGTGTAAAGCAGAGACGAGACGCAAGGTCGTCTGTCAAGAGCCGTGGGAGGAGTGGGGGTAGCGGTGAGGGAGGGGGGAGGGAGTGGATGAGGGCTCAGGCGTGGCCGTAACGCGGTTTGTGGCAGCGCGCGTAACCGGATTAGAGGCCCCGAAGACGGACGCCGCGCTCGCCGCGCCGCGCCACACCGCGCCACGCCCCGCCACGCCCCGCCACACCCCGCCACGCCCCGCCACGCCCCGCCACGCCCCGCCACGCCCCGCCACGCCCCGCCCCGCCCCGCCCCGCCACGCCACGCCACGCCACGCCACGCCACGCCACGCCACGCCACGCCACGCCACGCCACCCCACGCCACGCCCCGCCACGCCGCACCGCGGGACGCGCGAGACCGCAATGCTGCGAATCCCTCATTCCCCCAACCGCTCGCGATCGCCTCGCGGCTTTCCAATTTCCACAGCTTTTGCCATCGCTGCCATCGAGTTTTCAACGCCCCTGCGATTGTTCTCATCGCATACCTGCGCCTCGCCTTTGGTTTCATCTCGCCATGCTCTCTTTACGCCGTTTCTGTTATTTCGTTACCGCCTGCACCTCGACATCACTCTTACCGGCCATTACTGCCACTCCGCCATCGATCCAGCTCATTTTCGCCAATGTTCTTCTTACTCCGTCATCCTAATTACATCGCCGTTCTCTTGACTCTGTTTTCTCTTACTCTCCATTCTTTCCCTTCACCGTTCTTCTCAGACTGTAGATTCCATTACCATTCTCAATGTTGTTTTCCCAATTTTTATCAACTCTATATTATGAATCTTAGCTTCCACACACTGTGCATTTCATTAATTTGTGTTAATTTCCAATATAAGTTCCCTCTATGAAACACAACTCAGAGCTCCTCACCATTTCTATCTCAAAGTCTGTCCTGTCATGTCATCCCTTCTACTCGTCGTCTGTCTCGCTCTTCCACTGACTAAATAACCCCACAGTACTGCCCTCTTTCTGTTCTCCATGTCCCACAGTCGATCACGTCTCTGATAGAACACCATCCCAATTATTTCATTCCCTATCTGCAGTTGCGACGATCTGTGACCCTGTCCCCATTGCTCCAACAGACTGCGAAGAGGAGACCGTCTCTGATGTTGTTAAGCGCTCGTGATGTAATTACTAGAGCGCAATATTTCGATTCGTTAATTCCAGGAAAATACCCTTATGACATATTCCGATCTCGTTGTGAACATGTTGTGCTACAGTTAACAGAATGCATTGGTAATACACGAATAATAACTCCACAGAACTTGAAGAAAATGAAAGAATGACAATTTCTTTATATATAATTCTATATCTAAAGGTAGCAGTGTTGTAGACAATTAAATTTACATCGAAAATTTTGAATGCAACATTGTTAAAAATTTATATTCAAAGATAATTTTATCAACATATATGTCACCACCTATAAATGTAGTACTATTAAATGCATAAAACCATTTTCCTGGCATATTTTTCCTCATAAAATGTAGGAGTTTCAAAATCGTGTACTTTGGAAATTTCTCATAAAATACAGAGTTGCGAGGCAACTTGAAAATTTGTATGAAAATTTCCAATGCACTAAAGATATTTATTAAGAGATATGAAAATTCATCCAAAAGAATTTGAGAATTCGTAAAATATTTAAGTAATTGGGAACCGAATGAAACGGTCGCCACTTTTTTTAAAGCTCAAATTCAACCTCAGTTACGCTATTTGGCGTTCCAATTCGGAAATATTGTAAAGGTCAATTGTAGCCAAAAAGCTGAGATTCTAAAATTTCAGGCAAAATCTTTACCAAAAATCCAACGAAAATTCATTGATCCTCACCTCTATTTGTCAATGTGCTACTTGTCAATTTGATAATGAACGTCTCCTCGTGGAGCCGAGAAGGAAACGCGAGGCTGACAAAGCACCAATGAGTATTACATAAAATACAAAAAGTGCAACAATGACAATAGTGTTTTATTAAATTTGAAACGATTAAAATGTGAATTACTATTTAAGAGGTAGGACAATATCTCTGAGTTAATGACACTGAAATTTTCAAAATAATTTTCCTTAAGAAACAACTCCAATTGATTAACTTTAAATTAAGAACATAACATGCAGCCAATATTCCAGCCCCAAAAGTTTAACAAAATTTTTTTATGGCTCGTGGGTGATTACATCCATAAAAATGACAATGAGCAATTAAGTAGCAAATGAGAAATCATAAACACTCGTCGAGCCAGAATATTTAAACTTAACAATTATTGGGTCTCAGGTGACCACAATAAATACAATTGAAGATAATCCGTTAATATTAAGAAGCCCTCGACTAGCTTTGGAAACGAGTATGGATCAAGGATTGTACAAAACACATAAACAGAAGTAAATGGTTTAAAAGCACCCACAAATCAATTCGATTATCAATTACAAAATTTCACAGTTTATGATCAATGCCATTTAAAGCTATAAATACAAGTGAATTTTATGAAAAGCTAAATTAAAATTGGATTTCTAGACTTCTGTTAGATTAAAAAAGTTAGAATTTTTCCCAATGATGGTTAATGCAGTGTACAGCAACCAGGTTGTTAAATGCTTTGCACTGGTGGCGAGGTTCTGAGTGACTCGGTCCCCTGCACACACACACACGCACACACACGCGCACACACGCGCGTGCACACGCGCACACACGCGCGTGCACACGCGCACACACGCGCGCGCACACGCGCACACACGCGCACACACACGTGCACACACACGCGCACACACACGCGCGCACGCACACGCGCGCACGTGCACACGCACATAAATTGTGGTGGTGATGATCACCTTGCTAAGTCATGCACAAATGACGTAAAGTGCTTGCTTTGTGAAGAAAAGGGGAAACAAGGCAGACATGCTACTGGGTGCAGCAGGTGTCCATCGTACCAAAAAGTGCAGAAAGCAATAACGGATAGAAAATTAGAATTATACAACTCAATCTCAACCATTGCGCAGTCGCCCAGGATATCCTGGCACAGTCGGTTAGGGAATGGAAGGCTGATTTACCAATAGTATGCGAGCAGTATACTAACCGTGAAGATACAGCGTGGGTATCTGACCTCCACAACCAGGCGGCAATCTGGGCCTGTGGAAACCCACATTCCAGCAAGTTATGACGAGACCCGGAGCTGGATTTGTCTGGGTAAAAATCAACGGCGTTTACGTCTACAGCTGTTATGCCTCACCAAATGCGACAATGGACAAGTTTGAGCACTTCCTTGACCGCTTAGTGTACGACGCAAGAGGACGATGCCACTTGGTGATAGCTGGAGACTTCAACGCCTGGGCGGTTGAGTGGGGTAGTTCGTCCACAAATGAGCGAGGTCGAGCAGTTCTGGCATCACTCTCCCTTCTGAATGTAGAACTCGCCAACACAGGAGACATACACACCTTCCGCAAAGGGGGCGTGGGATCTGTTGTGGATCTGACGTTCATGTCAGATAATCTTTTGAGAATGGGAGTGTCCTGGAGAGTTAGTGAACAGTGACCACCAGGCACTTTTGTAAGAGGTGAAAAATCAGCGGAGGGATAATTTTGCGCAGAAATGTCAGCCAGCTGGGTGGAAAGCAAAAACGTTCGACGAAGAACTTTTCCGACAATGTTTGGAGACGATAGTGCCAACAGGTACCGCAGATGACAAAGATGGGCAGGTGATGAAATGGGTAACCAAAGCCTGCGATGCGGCTATGTCTAGACGGGGCGCAATCTCTCGACGTTCACCAGTTTACTGGTGGAATGAGGAAATCGCCCAATTACGACGGAGGTGCCTTCGAGCCAGAAGACAGTACCAGAGAGCTCGTGGCAGAGACAACTTTCCTCAATTGCAAGAGCAATACAAACTCGCTCGAAGCCAGTTGAAGATAGAAATCCGCAAGAGCAAACGCTTATGCGCCAAAAGCCTGTGTGACGAGGTGGAAAAGGATCCATGGGGTAGGCCGTACAAGACGGTCATGTGTAGGTTAAGACAGCGGCACCTACGTTCTCCAACTTGCCCCAAAATGCTGCTCAGAATTGTGACAGCCCTATTCCCGAGCCACCCCGGTGACTCAGTTAATATAGCGTTATCTGAGCTAGAAATTAATCCTCCAGTCACGCAAGAAGAAATTCTGCACGCAATCAGCAGAATCGGCAACACAAAGGCTTCCGGACCGGATAACATTCCCAATATTGCCCTCAAGACTGCGATACTCGCTCACACCGACATCTTTGTGAATCTTTATTATTCTTGCTTGAGGGAAGGGGTGTATCCAGAAAGATGGAAAAAACAGCGCTTGGTGCTCCTCCCTAAGGGGAATAAATCTCCCGAAGATCCATCATCATACCGGCCATTGTGTATGCTTGACACAGCTGGCAAGGTTCTGGAGAGAATTATTAGTACCAGACTGGAGAAAGCTGTGGAGGAGGGATGAGGCCTTTCGGTAAATCAGAATGGATTCCGCAGAGCCCGCTCGACTGTTGACGCAGTCCAGCTTGTCATTAACACTGCCCAACAAGCAATTGGAGGAAGTAGATGGAAGAGAGGCCCAAAACAGTACTGTGCTGTCGTTACGTTGGATATTAAAAATGCATTCAACACGGCCAGGTGGAGTAATATTCACCAAGCTCTCCGCAGATTTAATGTGCCAACGTACTTGAGGAAGATTGTGGCCGAGTATCTGAGTAATAGAGCCCTGATTTACAATACAAATAATGGGCCGAAGGTACATAATATCACGGCTGGTGTCCCGCAAGGGTCGGTATTGGGTCCACCATTATGGAATGTGATGTATGACGAGGTTCTTCGGCTTCCCCTCCCAGAAGGCACCAGTATTCTTGGTTTCGCGGACGACATTGCTATCGTCGCCGTTGCGAAGTACAATGAGGAAATTGTGTATATTTGCAACGAAGCGATCGCTATTGTTAGCCAGTGGTTGAAGTCCTCAGGGCTGGAGTTAACTGAGCACAAGACTGAGGTTATCCTAGTCATTAGCAGAAAAAGAGAGAAACCATCACTCTCAAAGTCGGAAACCACCGTATTGCATCACAGCCGTCGATCAAATATCTTCGTCTCATGATTGACGCCCGTCTGACATTTGCTGACCACCTGAAGTACGCCAGCAATAAAGCTGCGGTAATTAATGCAGCACTTTCGAGACTAATGCCCAACATAGGGCCCTGTCAGGAGAAACGGAAGCTTCTGGCCTTGGTTGTGAGGTCCGTCTTGCTCTATGGAGCCCCAGTATGGGCCAACTCTACGTCGATAAATAGTTACATCCGAGGTGTGTCAGTGTACGTCAGTGTACAGGTTATCAGCATTGCGGGTAGCTTGTGCATTCCGCACTGTGTCAAACGATGCAGTGTGCGTCATCGCGGGGATGCCTCCTGTCGATATCTTGGCGCAGGAGAGACGGAGGCGATATCACAAAGAAGAGGAAAACCCAGACTGCTCGACAACACTGCTCGAATGGCAGGATCGATGGGACAAGTCCATTAAAGGAATATGGACGTACCGAATGATTCCCTTCATTGCACCGTGGATCAACCGTAAACACGGCGAAGTAAATTTCTTCTTGACCCAGCTGTTGTCTGGACATGGATGTTTCCTGGCATAGCTCCACAGGTTCAAGCTGGAGGATACCCCATTCTGTCCACTATGTGAACCTGCTGTCAAAGACGCCGAGCATGTGTTATTCCAGTGCCCGCGATACCATGTGCAGCGACGGCACGTTATGAGTATACTCGGGATCGACCCGCTGACACCCGAAGCAATGGTTGGGTGCATGCTCGCCTCAGAAACCAACTGGGATGCGGTGAGCGCATATGCGCAGACCATAATAGCTGAGCTGAGGAGAATAGAAAGGGAAAGAAGGGAAGTCGATTGATCCTCGTTTGATCCTTCCTACGTTTTTGCGAAGAGAAGTGGCTGGTGACAAGGCCACTCTAATCCACTCCCCGTGATGTAATGCCTAACGGCGGTTCCGCGGGGAGGATGGAGGAGAAGGGAGGTGGGTTTTAGTGGGTAAAAATCTCACACTATCATGTGGTACGGGCCGCATGGTGTCTTCTGAAGATTTCCACCTACCCTCGTAAAAACAACAACAAAGAAACACACACAACGATGCTGGGATAAGTTCAAAGTAACTTCGGAGTCCGTCATTGACAAGTAGTAGTTAGGCACCTTTAGCAACTTTTATCCTTTGTCACGCACCACTTGGACTCCAGTTATGTAACAATACTCATGAGAGAAAGTGAATGTAAGATCAAACTAAAATGAAATACATTACCACTAGTCACCATCAATAGCTGCTACTAATAATCACAAGTTTATGAGAAGAACACGACATATTCACAACGTGCTGCTCATGATATTACAAAAAAACTTTTGAAAATATTGTGTAATAATAGAATAAATTGATGATGGAGTAACAATCAGTTGCACTTTAACAAAAAATCACGAAAAGTTAGACATCACCCTACGCCACTGGACATACTTCTTATTAGCAAGCCTATTTTGGGTTCACGAAAATCATCAGCAATTACAAACTAGTGGTGCTCCGACAGCAGGTACTTTCTCGTGATATTGTTAACGACTATGTAATATAATATGACAATTATGTCCTATAGTTCAATTATTATTTGAAAAATTCTTAAACAAACGAACAGTGAAAAATATACAGATTTGTTTAAATTGAAATGCTTAAACGCAAACAGCTTTTTGCCATTGAATTCAGTGTACTCACAATCTACATTAATGTACCAACCATGCACGATGCTTATTTCAGCCACAAATGAAAGCATAATCTAGCATCACTTTTCATTTTACATTTAGGAAGCGCAGTAAATTGAGAGAAAGTGCCTATGTTCGTCGCCAAATTACACAAAAAATACTTATGTTTTAAAAAGGTTTAACACGACCTTATTTGAAGATCTGTTTTTGATGATCACATTTCATTAAGAAAAAATGTATCTTAATAATTATAGTTGTAGGAAGCCGCCGAAAAAAGTTTGATTTTTCAATTATCGAAAAATCAGGGCTTTCAACCAACATGAGTCCTACATCATTCTATTAAACGTGCTTCAGACTATCTACCTACCTAATTTTATAAAAAAGATAGAGCTGTTTTTGAGAAAAAATTGTATTAACAAAAATTCAAAATTGTCGACATTTCATGAAAGGTTTTGCGATAAATACTCAAATTTTCAAAAAATTGTATAGGAGCTTATTTCAAAATCTATCTTTAAAGATCAGATTGTATTAAGGGAAAAATCTCTCTTCTCATAATTGTAGTTGTAGAAAAACGAAAAAAGTTTGAATATTGGCAATTTTTGGAAAATAAAAGTATTCAACGAAAATGAGACCTAAAACAATCACTTAAACTCATTATTCAACAAGAAAATTAAATCAAAAATGATGGGGCCATTTTTTTTAAAAATTTGAAAATCTTCCAGGACCTTCATGTAAAGTACCCCCAAAATTGCAAAATCGGTTTCAAATTCAAGGAGCGGTGACATCATCCAGATAGATTGGGTAATATCAATTTCGGAGAAAATTGGCTGAACGGTTTAACCGCTAGCGTGGTTTATTGACAGACATGGTCAGACGGACTCACGTTTTGGTGACAATCGATTTTTCGGCATCAAGGACCCACAAAATATAAATTCTGGCTGAATCACGTGTTAAAGTTTCTTTTTCTAAATTTAGCATTTGGATTAATCCTTTTCGTTGCCAGAGACCTGCAATGAGTTTTTTTCTGCCAAAAATTCGCCATTTTTTGCGCAGTATTACATAACTTTCACTCTATTGCAGTAGCAAAGGCGGGAAAGTAAAAATGCTTAAATCATAACAAAACAATGCCCTATTCACAACTTGCTAAATATTTACTGATGATTCGAATTAATTATTTACCATCTAATACCATAGTATCCAGTTGCAGCCGTAGTGTGAAAAAGTAGACGAAATTCTCATTTCATCGGCACAAAATAATTGCCGTCACCTAACGAGGCAGCGAAATCACACTGCGGTCAATGCCCTCTCAGGGGGTCTAGCAAGCACGACCTCTCTCTCGGCTGACTACTGCTGCATCTCTACACGTGCATTCTCTTAGCCAGTATACTCTCAGCTCTTAGCCGCACACGGGGTTACGGGACCAACCGTAACCTTCTGGTGGTCTCCTAAATAAACTAAATCACCTGGCGGCGAATTCAACTACTACGAATTTGTTAAAAATTAACAATATAATTAAAAACTATGACATAAATAAATGCTAAAATTAAAAAACAATCGATACAAAATTCGAAAAAATACCAGAACTTAAAAATTTATATAAAAATTCAAAATACAAAACAATGAAATCGCCACAATCAGTACGTTCAACAACAATGAGTTTCTCAAATATCGATGCGGCATTGTTGCAATAATTTCAATTAACCTTTGTGGATTGCTTAAAAAAATATATCAGTACACTGAGAACACACATTAAGTAAAAAGTAAAAGTACGAGAAAGTAAAATAAAATTAATATTGACATTTTCAATAGTCAGTTATAATTAAAATTAAATTATTTTACATATCATTCATTCAATTTGTCTCGTGGCCCGTTCGTGTGAATCCCGTATATATTTCATTAATTTCAAGCAGAAATTACCCAAAACTACTAGGTTTTTTAAAAATTAATTGTATATGACCTTTCTTAAAGAGCTAATTTTGTTCTACAGACTTCGTCTGAGGCAAAAATCTCTATCTTTTATTTTCTAGTTTTAATTTCTTTTGCAATTTTCGAAAAATTAAGGAATTTCAACGAAACTGTAAAACATTCTATTAAATGTCCTTCGCACTATTCAACACAACGTTTAATCAAAAAATTATGAGCCATTAAAAAAATTGAATATGTCCGAGGCGCTTCATATAAAGTACCCCATAAAAGTAAAATATCGATTTCAAATTCCAGGGGTCGCGACGTCAGACAGAACGTTGGGCAATATCAATTATGGATGATATCCCCTTAACAGTTTATGGGCTAGCGATGTACACACACAGACGTTTAGTCATCTATCAATTTTTCGGTTTCAAGGACGTTCAAAACATGGTTTCTGGCTACAATATGTGTTATAGGAATTTTTTCTATATTTAGAAACCCAATTTATCCAATTAACCGTTTTCGCCGACAAATTCCCAGTTTCCGGTGCATTATTCCGTTGTCCATTTCCAATACCCTAAAAACGGACCACGGACCATACTTTCTTTTCCTACGATCATAAGGGTAGGAAAGTAAAAACATTTGTTGAGGTGATTAAAATCATGTAAAGTAAAATTAAAAGGAGATAAACCCTTTTTAACATTACTTCAGTGACATCCTAACTAGTCAGTTTCTGTTGATATCAAATAGAAAATAGAGAAAAGTGAAAAAGAACTTTAAAATGGGAAAAGATAAAGCAAAAAAGGGGGATTCTTTTTGGGATTTGTACTCAAAACCCCAAAACAACCTTTTCCTTTAACAGCAAACTAATGCCTTAAATTCACAAAGTATTATAAACAACAGTAAGAAATCATGTTCAATATTTTCTCATCCTTTATGATAATTACCCATACAATGTCGAAACATACTCCATATTTCGTTCATTATTTCAAATTTAACACCGTATTGTTGCTAAAGATACATCTTCTTACAAGACATATGTTTAGTACAAGATATAGATTTAAATGGCCAGAGGAGAGGAGAGAGTAGAATTCAATTCGCGTAAAGGTTCTGCATAAGCTAATCAAACTGCGCCTGCACGTGCTACTTGCTCGACTGGGAAGCCCGGCGCTCCAGCGAGCTGTTATGTGTTAAAATGATGTCATATAAATTAATAAGTCTGTCTATAGATGGACAACTCCTTTAAAAACAATAACATTTTCTGTTAAACCTCCTAAACTGAATAGAGGAAGTAAATGTAATTTTTGCTCTCTTAAGTAAAAGAGATTATGAAATAAGGACTTTTGATTTTAAAAATATTGAATATTATTGTATTCTAAACTGACAATTTCAAATATGACCGATGTATTTCATTTTAATGCATTATTTCTTTGCTGTTGTAGAGAAAAATGGATAATAATATTTGGATGTTTAAACAAATAACCAAATTCTCCAAAACCTTTTCGCAAGGAGAGGTGGCTCAGGGCATCAACTGATGTTTTTACAGTGCCTCTGACCAGAAGAAACTAGATACGAGTCGCTACGGTGACAGGATATTTGAGACTAACTACGTAGCTAGGTAGAATTTAGTTGCTGCCTGGAGGAGAATTCTAGCAGCCGGCTGCTCCGCTCAGTAGTTTCCATGACTTCTGCGATCAACACCAGACGAATGCTGGAGCAATACCCTAAAAACGGGCCACGGACCGCGCACTATCTTTCGTACCTCTTGCTTGTCCTACACCGACTTTACTTTCAAGTACCACACTACCACACCACACATGCCGAGAGGTCAATCGAAAGCATAGAGCTTGTCCCGGCTGGGACGGTGACCTCCTGGTGTGAGATACCTGGTTGGGGAAACCAACGCTAACGGGCAGGTCGACCGGCGCCGCAACTCACCATCCAGCAGAGAAAGATTGTCCCTAACTATAGAGAGAACAAACTCACACTAAAATTATGGGATTAATGAACTTAGCAGTCGACGCGCCCGGAATCACTAATCAATCAATCAAATCCAAAACCTTCTCCAAAAGTATGTCGTGGGCCAGGTATCCAGACATGCACCGTTTTCCCCTCCCCCGGAGAACTTTGTACAAACCTCCATTCTCTTCAACCACCCGCCAGTTGTTCTAATGACCACAAACTAGAAAAGTAATTACCTTTCTCTCGACCTTGACATGCCTGATATACAAGAACTTGAAGAGCCTATATAGCAGTGATGCCACCAGCGGGAATCCATGGCACAGGTAGCACAACCAAATCATCTCTCCACGCAGTTGATCACCTTGCCTTTAGAGAGCAGTAGTTAATTAAAGTCACTCTGAACGCTTTTACGCTTTACACATGAAATACCATTAGGCGGGAATTAAATAAATAAATAAATTGGGGAACGTTTCTTTTTTTTAATTTTTATTTTTATTTACATTTTTACTTTTACACCATCGCTTTTGGAAAGCGGCGGGGTTACTACTGATAGTTTCGTTTCCCGACGCTAGTTGCACTGATAAGCTCGTGGCATGCCACGGTATCACGAAGCGTGCCACTGTCACCAGTAGGAGACCTTGATATCACTGATATATAACGATATCACAAATTCTTTAGGAAACATTCTGCAGCAGCAACCGCCTCTGACATTTGTTGGCCTTGTGGAAAAAATGACTAGGTGGATGGTTGGTTGGTTGTTAGTGATTCCGGGCACGTCAACTACTGAGGTCATTAGTCCCGTAAGTGTAGTGCATGTTTTTTATCGGGAGGTGGTGGTGATCTTCCCCTGATGGATGGCGAGATCCGGCGCGGACCTACAGTCGGCTAGCTAAATTTTCCGCATCCAGATATTTCCCACCAGCGGGGGAACACCCCAGCCGGGACAAGCTCAAAGCTCCCGACCGGCCTCCCGACATGTGTGGTAGTGTAGTGGATGTTAGTGTGTGTGTGTGTGTGTGTGTATGAAAGGTGGGAATAAGACAAGGAAGGGAAATATTAAACCGCGCGCACTCCGTGGCCCGTTTGTTGAGATAATGCTCCAGCATTCGCCTGGTGTTGATCGGAGGAACCACGGAAATTACCGATCAGATCAGCCGGCCTCTAGAATTCTCATCCAGACAGCGACTGAATTCGACCCAGTTATCCAGCTAATATCAAAAATCCTACTACTGTCGGGACCCGAACCTAGAACCTCCCTGTCAGAGGCACTGCAGTGACATCAGTTAATGCCGTCAGCCACTTCTCCCGGCACGAAATGACTAGAGCAGTGGGGACGCGGTGCCTCTTTCTCCCCCTTCGCGGGCGCGCCTCGCGCTGCTATCGCAAAACACCATCTCCGCAGCGGAGCTACGGATTCGGATTAACTTAGTTGGAACGCAAACTCGGAAATTATTCAGCAAGTTCGACCACAGACACAATTTCCGGAGAAAGATGAATGGCGCGAGTTGAGGATTGTTCCGCTGATGCCACGGCGCGCGGGGCGGCGACTGCGCTCGTTGAAAATGTTTGTTCCGATGGGGCAGGCGACCCGTGGCTGCGCCGGGCCCCTTTTATGGAGCTCTCACCGCAGCACTCTTATTTGGGAGTGTGAGGAAATATTTCTTTGCCTTTTCTTAATTTTCTCGTTCTGATGTTCAGACAAGGCAGACAAAAGTGTTCGTCTGCGTCCTTTTCCTGCCTTATTTTCCACGGAACGTTGGTTAAACATGTGAATGTTACAATGCAGGTAAATGATCTTGCTGAAAAATCGCGAAATGTTGAATGGTAAATACCTGATTAAATGTGTATTTTTGTGTGTGGGTTTTCCTTTGATTTCCACGCTACAATTACAAGGTGAAAATAGCAATAGAGAGTTTAAGCGCATTTGTAACTGTAGTGCCTTGTGGACTATAAGTCAAGATATATTCGAAAGTAGGATTTTATTCTGTCAGAGTTCATAATGAGTTTTATTGTGCTGTCGGCAAAAGTTACATACATTTCACACTAGACTGGATCCACAGATTAATATTAGCTGTGCCTATCTTGAATCATATTTGTGATATACCTTCAACTAGCTACAGAATGAATACGTGTTTATAATGTATCGCTGCTTCTAAAGACAAATACGTGTTTTCCGATTTAGATGTGGTAGATTGTAATACCAGATTTGTAAAATGAAACATGCATACGATCCAATAAATAACTATTTATTCTATTATAATTATCGCATCCTTATATTGGGACCATTGCGTGTATATCTATATTCATTAGCGGAAATTATTGTACTTTACTCAAAGTGGGTTTTAAAACACACGGCACTCGTTCTGAACAGATTGGCGGAGGGCCAAACTTTCTAGAAAGTTAACAGTCCAAAGCACGAAAGTGAACAGTAATGTTCTCCTTACCTTACGCGTCATGTTCTTCGTTAGAGTTCTGAAGTCATTCTGCTGCGAGCAGTCGCACAGTACGGAGCTTCACGCTCAGCGCTGCGCCTCGTCTCGTATCTGTGTTCCAGTGTAAGATAAAGGGCTACAATAATAGTTTTCAACAACACTTCTAACTGAGTGCGCTAATATTGCCAGCAATTAGTGCAACATTTTCATCCGACAACGCTGGCATACGCCAGTGTACTGCAGATGCCCTCGCTCAGGTCTACCCTACCGAGGGCGAAATGGAGGTCGCTTACCAAGAAGGCGACGTCCGTGAAACATCACTGCAACATATTCCAGATCATCTACTACAACATCATCTAGAACACCAGTTACCTTAGCCCCCATCACATCAGCTTCACATTCTAAGTGGAACAACCGCACCTCCACGTACCCACCAGCAACGCATCGTTGGCAGCCAGGAGGCCGCCTCAACAGACCTCAGCACGATGTCGCAACCTTAATCATCAGCCATCAACACCAAAAAGAGGTCAGTCAGTGACAGTGAAATCCCCATCGAAACAAAAAACAAAAGTGTAGTCTCGAGTAACATTAACGAGAACCCTCATCTAACCAGAGTTCCAGAATACAAAGTCCCCTCGGAAACAGATTCGGAGAACTAGCTAACCTGAATTCTAACCCTGAAGATAATCGTTTCGAATACTTAAATGTAAATACGGATGATCACTCTTCGCAACCAGCCAAAGTTCGTCCACTCTTTGGGGCGGGCATAACCAGTGTACGCGAGCTGATAGTGAAACTTAAAGCTAACGTCACCAACAATTTCATCACAGACGTGAAAAATAACAAAGTTATGATTATTGCCAATAACCCTACGGACTTCCGTAAAATAATCAAATATCTCATACATACTAATCGTAATTTCTATTCATTGAAAGATCCATCAAACAAAAAATGTTCTGTCGTATTCAAAAACATTCATCAATAAATAACAGAACCGTAAATTTTGAATGACCTGCAGCAACGCCACGCTTCAATAATCAGAGTCACCAGACTTCAGAAAGATGGCCTTACAATTCCAGGAGTCGCTGCGGAATTCAGCGGTTCTGAACCCACAGAAACTATTTTAACTATACATCAGATTCGCAATCATCATGTAAAAACCGAAAGACGCAAAAAGCATAAAGACCCCCTTCAATGCCAAAAATGCCTAGACTATGATCATACCAAAAACAATTTTAACCACTCCATCACGTGTGCATTCTGTGCCGGGAACCATTACTCTGTGCTCTGCCCTAAGAAGGACGAATCTCCGGTGTGTGCGAACTGCAACGGAAATCACAGGGCCGACATAAGACACACCAACTGCACCTACTACAAAGAGATCTTAGAAAGGAAAAGTAACTCCAAAAATAAAAATTATGGAAATCCAGCAAATTCGAACGCTACTCCTACCCCGAAAATCAATCAAGAACCCATTTCTCGCCACTGCCACAATCCCAGCCTATTCAAAACTTCACCATATTTCAAACATGAACAACCCACCTCCACGTACGTCGCAAAACACCCAAAATTTCAATCACCATATGGCCCATTCTAATAATATTCAATCTAATCACCTAATGATCACCATTATAATTAACTCCATCACCACCTGCATTATTAACTTCATCAACTCTATAATCCCATCTATAATTAGTAGTATTCAGAACTCTGTGGCCGAATATCTAACCAACAATGACGGATATCTCCCAAAACAATATAACCAATCTAAATTGGAACCCAAACTCAATCACCAACAAAAAAAACTGAACTCGTTCATTTCCTTCATTACTGCAACGTAGATAAAGCTTGTATTACCGAATCGCACTTGAGTAAAAAAAAGTATTCCCAGTTAGAATCTATATAGAACTGACAGAACCGAAATGAAAGGCGGCGGTGTAGTCATCGTAGTCAAATCTATTCACACGCATAACCAGGTAACTCTTCCGGACACACCAGGCCTAGAAATTATAGCAGCCTCAATAATAATTAACAATAACTCTTTGAAGATCATAGCTGCATACAAACCTCCCACAGTAAAAATAATAAACACAAACCTCCAAAATCTATTAAACCCCAATGATAAAGTTGTGCTATTAGGAGACCTCAACGTCAAACACAGTAACTGAGGATGCCAATTCAACAACCAAGACGGTAAAACTCTAGCAAAATTAGAAAACAATACCAATATTAAAATGATACCCCCCCCCCAGTGAACCTATATACTACCCACAAGACCGTTCCCGCAAACCAGACATTCTCCACATTAGCCTAACACAAACATTCACTTCCATTTGTCGGTAATATTTGAACTTGATTCTGACCATATCCCAGTCTTACTTACTTCGCAGCTAATGTCGCCTCAACATGCCCCTATACCTAAACCGAACTCATTAAAAATTAACTGGAGAAAGTTCACCGAAACAATAAAAAGTACAATACCCAAAATAAAAATATTAAATACCCCCCTTGAAATAGATCAATCCGTTAATTTTCTAACTGACCTCATCAACATAACCATTCAAAATTCTCAGTTGACGAACCACTCCGAATACAAACTCTACAATAAATTACCCTCAGGCATTTTATATGCAATATCGGTAAAGAATAACTAAAAGAAAACTAAGACTCTCGGCTCAGTTAAGAACACCAAAGTTAAAGAGAGAACTCAACAAAATCCCCAACGTGGTCAACCGACTTATCAGAAATCATAACAGCGAACTATATTATAACCTCATAGAATCACTCAGCACCAGTAATAACATATTATGGCAATTAACTACGACAATTCTCAAGAAAAAAACTCTGTCCCTTCTTTAAACGCAACGACAGGCAAGGCCTCACTTCAGAAGGCAGAAGTACTCGCCACGCATTTCGAAACATTCTGTGAGAACGCGAACACCCATCCCCAACATAATAATATTTTACAAGCTACAAAATGAAACTTCTTCGGTCCGTATCAGAGAATAAATTTCTCAACTCCCAAATTTCTAAAATCATTAAGGATCTTCTTAACAAAAAGTCACCAGGTCACGACAATATAAACAACTTAGCATTAAAAAAACTACCACCATCGGCAATAGCGTATTTGAATAACATATTCAATTCATGTTTCAGAGTCCGATATTTCCCTCATAAATGGAAACACGCAACCATTATCCCCATAGCAAAGCCAAACAAAACCCCATCAAACCCAGAGAGTTACCGCCCAATCAGCTTATTAACAACTTTTTCCAAATTGTTTGAGAAAATCATAGTGAGAAGACTGAAAAGCCAATGCCAGCATTCAACCAATGTTATCCCCAAAGTAGGATTTACAGAAAGAATCTCAACGTAACAGCAACTATTAAAAATTTCAGAGCTCATTTATTCCGCTTTTCAAAAATAACATAACACCATAGCTATATTTATTGATATTACACAAGCTTTCGACCGAACTTGGCACCAAGCTCTTTTATACTTGGCACCAAGCTCTTTATTCAAATGGGCACTCCACAATATTTAAAATCAATTATAATAAATTTCTTAAGCAATATAACTTTCTCAGTCAATGTTAACAACCATTTATCCAACCCAAGAACAATAAACGCTGGACTTCCCCAAGGCTCTCCGTTATCACCCACCCTATTTAATCTCTATGTCGCTGACCTACCCACACAATAAAATCACGGTCGCTCAATTTCCCGATGATATAGCCAAATTTGCTTTTGACACAACCCCCACTGTGTTAATAACCCACTTAAAACTTTATTTAAATATGATAGACAGCTGAGCTGCTAAACTTAAAATCCAACTAAATCCTAACAAAACAGCTGCTAAATGTTTACTTTAAGACCCCCCTCTCCTCCACTTCTTCTCACTCTAAATAAATCAATAGAATGGTATCCCCCAATAAACCTGTAAAATATTTAGGCTTATACCCTGTCACCAAGTTAACTTGGAGAAAACATGTAAATGCCAAAGTGATCCAAGCTAAATAAAACTGGCACAACTACGACCTCTAATTTACAGAAACAGTACAATACATTATAAATGAACCATAGCAATATACTAGAGAATTCTAAGACCGTTAATTTTGTACGCCAGCCCAATTTGGATCAATTCTGCCCAAACTAACATCCATAAACTACAAGTCCTGCAAAATAAATTCTGAATAATTTTTGCTCATGTCCCTTGGTATGTAACTAACAACCAACTTCACAACTAATTTAATTTAGAACCAATTGATCAATACATCACATATCTGGCCACCACGTTTTATCATAACCTACCTCAAATCCCAGACCTATCACTTTTCAAACTCACCTATATTCCCAATTACCAAACCCGAATCAAAAACAAATATCCGTACTACATATTGCTAAAAAGGTTTGCTGATTTAGATGCAGACTGAGAACCCAAAAAGGGATTTCCTCCTCCTTGTAGTAGCATGTAAGGTTATATTTAAGGTTAGAATATAAGTAAATACATATGTATAGTTATATTTTCTTAGCTATGTAAATTATTCAAAAATTAATAAAAAAACAGTTCTAAAGTCTATCGCGTGACTCGTGTTCTAGGTCAAGACGTAACAAATATGCTCTCAAATTTCTTAAACTCAAATTCAAAAACTCCCAAATTTCTCAGGAAGTATCTAAAATTTCATCTCAATTTTTTTAATTGTAGAAGATTACTTCTTTTTACTCATCCATTTTCATTTTCACAAGTTTTCTGCGGTAACTATCAATTTTATAAAACTAGTTGTGGTACAACAGTACATATCTTAGTGGATTATTCGTAACATTTGCAATTTCTGTAAATTCAGATATTTTAACTAAAATGTGACCAATGCCATTATTATAAGCGTTCTTTACTCCACATCAGGAAAAGTTAATGAAAATATTTTAGTATTTTGAGTAGTATTTTAGTAATAATGAGTATATTTTAGAAAAATCTAAAAATATTGTTAAGACTTAATGTAAAGTTTTCCCCAAAATTTAAACTTGCAAGGCCTTGAGTTCAGCCATATAGATGGGGAAATACCAATTTTGAAGGAAATTGCTTGAACGCTTTTGGTGCAAGCTTTGACTGTTGACGGACGGACAGACAACCGAACACGTTTTGCTGTCATCCAACTTTTCGGTATTTCTGACCTATAAAACGGAGAATTTTTACTATACAATGTGCTAGAGGTAGTAATTGACTACTTATAACTAGAGATTTATCCACTCTTTCGATGTCAGAGCTCCAAAACAAGAGTTTTCTGTTAAAAAGCCATCATTTTCCGGAGCAGAATGAGAATACTTTTTTACGACGTAAGTTCGTAGTAGTCGAGAAAGGAAACCCCGATCTGAAGAGGTTGATATAAGTACACGATTTGCCGTTCTTTTATAGAGAAAATAGTTATTTCAAAAACGTGTGTCCCTCCAGCTCACAATCTGTCTGTACAATACTAGAGTCTAAAAGGATACATGAAACTGTAGTACATTTATTTGATTTTTTCCTTTTATGGTAAAACCTTTGTAAATCTCCTTGCATAACCTTGAAAATATTGGAATTGTCATAATCAAATATTGTGATAACTAAAAAGTAAAATATTCTGTAAATTTATGAAAAGACCTGAATGTTTTAGAAATTAACTTTTGCTTTAAAATAATGCATTGTCTCCATGAATGCTATTGGTTGTGAATGTACGATATATCATAAGATCTATCATTACAATAAGGAAATACATTGGAACATTCCTATTAATTCTTTAAGTTAAAAAAGCTTGAAAAAATAAAGATGAAAACGTTTCGCTGAAATATAGAATGCAATTTTTAAAATAAAATTTCTTTGCAAATCAATTAAAAGCATCAATATCAAGTCAAATCTATCAATATAGAACCGCCATTGCAGTAAGTTATTTAGTACTACCGTAATAACAATTTGAACTCCCTTATTTCACAAATTCTAGTTACCAAAATTACGTACAAGAGTTATTGTACTTATTTGTTGAAAAACAATTAATCCAACATTATCAGCTGTGTTTCCATATCCCATAACAGAACATAATAATATCTCATTTTTTTGTGGTTTCATCATTGTGTTTGTTTTACTGAAAATTAGATTTGTTTATTATGCACCTCAAAGTAATGCAAATATTACAAAATCGTGTTAACGACACTTTGACTTCTTATTCGGACGCAGTATAGTACCATTTATTTTAGCTCAACATTAAATTAACACTATGTTGATAATATTCTTAGCATTAGCTTTAGTTTGATTCGTTTTTACATTCATTTTATAAACATTCCTTTTACTTTTATATTTCAGAAAGATTAAAACATAAAATCCCATAAAAACTTCAAAATTTCATTATCTATATTGCACAAAGTTTCGACAATAGTTTAGTGTAATCTTCAGATATCTTTTCCAGGATTCTTCTCGTCAAATTTCATATTGTGGATTATTTATAACCACTCAGTGGATCAACCTATTGAAAACTTTTTAGGAATTTTTGAATTTTTTAAAATTAAAATTATAAAAATATACCATAATAAAAGAATCATATCCCAGCTGTTAAGGTAGAGACGAAACATGTTTTATGATCTATGAAATAATTCATCATTAACAGATGACCTTGTAAAGCTCACCAAGTAACTGGTAGGAGAAGGATTGTTCTTTTGGACGCAGTCGCGGATGAATAAATGAGGAGAAGGGAAGGGAAAGGAGGAAAAGGAAGAAAAATTACCTGGCGGAGTACAAATAGTTCTATTCTTTTGTCTACGTTTTGAAAGAACATCATAATTGAAAAAATAATACAAATGGTATGAAACAAAACTTTATCTATTTTATCCCTGTATTCATCGGAGAGAATTTTCCAGTCATCGTGCTTCGGGCTCGCATGAAGCCTTCCAGAATGTCGGGCGCAGGAGCCATAAGAACGAGCGGACCCGCCACAAACACAGCACGGAGGCCTAGGGGCTTACGGGCGGCGCGCGCAGGACACAAACAAATAGCGCCTTCACGCCCGCAAAGTGCCTTCGCTTTGTACCTGCACAGCGGCGCCTAAAAACGTACGGCGGTTTTTGCCATTAATCGATGGCCGTTGCTCCCGCTGTAATGTCCCAGCCTGTGGGAGGAGGGCCGTTACGTTCCTCTCGGAGAGTAATCGTGGGTTAATGGCGAGAAAGGGTTAAAGCTTTTTTTCAGTTCTTGTTCTTAATCTTTTAAACTTTTGTTTTAATCTTAAAGAGCATCAAGATAAGCAGGAAACTTTCGCCATGAAGTAACAAATCTAACCTATTACACGCTGTTTTTCATTGTGACATTCATTATAACTCCTCGTTCTTTTAAAATATTGCTATAATTTGTGAGATAACCTTAAGCGGCGGGTATTCTGGTGCCATGTAATATATTTATCTTTCGCTCAGAAATCCTTTTCGAAGAACTAAAAGTAAGGAATTTCTGAAGCAACGCTAATGTTTTTTATCTAGGTAATGTTGATTGTTATCAAACCAGTGAGATAATAAATGTATGTATTATTACAATAAATAATATTTCTAATCATGGCTTTCTAAAAAAAATAGATTCAAATTCTTAAAATTTGTTCGTACTATGTTACAACACAAAACAAAATTTATAAAAGTATTTATTCCGAAAGAAAGTGCATTTCTCTTGAATTCTCTCATTTCTTATTAAACATTTGTTATTAGAGATGTTTTTGTGTTTCCATTAATAGATCCGATGTACCCGTAAAAAGTGTTTCAATTCCGTTTTCCAACGTTGAAAAAAAAAGTCATACCATTACTCTTGTAAGCTTTAAAGCATGTTTCAATAATTCCATATATTTACTTATTCACGAAAATTGACAGTACAATTTTATAGTTCTTGACTTTAAGATTTTTAAAGCTTGGCATTAAATAAACTGCATGAAATGTAAGTGAGAAAGGGTCATCTGATAATTTTTCCCCTTTAATTAAATCGAGAAATTCTCATATCGAGATGTTCCAAAGAGAAAAGTGAAATTCTCTCACACGTCAAAAGTAGATTGGAACAAAAAGAGAATACTAGAAATGCGGAAAGGAATACGAGAATTCCGAAGCAATAAAAGTCAATCGCACAAGAAAATTTGGCTTCTTTCAATCCAGTCTCGCTCGAGATAAGTTCGCAAGCGATGGTGTGGAAAACAGTCACTGAGAGATATTATTTCAAATTGCCTACCATTGCGTGTGGGCCACAGACAACACGAACATTCCAGCCCCCAGAGAAGATTTAAGTTATGTCACCAATATAATGGAAAATCTCATATCTCACTATTTGATCAGCACTTCGAACAAAGAATAACTGTCTTTTTTCTCCATCCGTATTTTTATTCTTTGGCAATCGTCTCTTTATTGGCTGAGTAAACGCATTTCAGGCCTCATTCGTTTTATTTTTAAAACTTTTTTGAGAAAATATAGTTTTAAGATTTTATTTTGCACATTGTAGAAAAAATGTATGCCATGTAGAGTGATATTTATGTAGAACAATTTTGTAAATGAAGATTAGTTTGTGTTTTTTATTAGTATACATGAGTGTGAAACCTATATTTACTTCTTGTGAATGAATCTAATTAACTTGAACATAATATATTTCTTCGTTTTCTTTTTCTTCTTCTTCTTCTTGTTTTTTATGTAATAAAATCTTCACTCCATTATCTAAGTATTTTGAAATACTTAAGTCATAGTCAAGTACCTAATATAATAGTCCATTTTTAAGCACCTACAACTGGCTTTGTGAGGTTATTAATATATTCAGTGTCTAGAATTAGTATTTCAGGAAAGAGGAGAATTGAATCTTAACAAATTTCCAAACGGTTTTCTTGTCCCTGAATACTTAAAGACATTCTAAATTATTGGCGACAATTTCATCACATTATAAGTTACCTTTGTTATAGAAACATACTTTGGTTTAAAACTCAATTTCCGATTGGTATATATTGGTAAGTATATGGTTATAGAAACCAATTATGTTGAATGAAACACAATGAATGTTTTTAAATTTATTTGAATGTTGTTTTTAAAGTCCAAGATAACTGCCTCCTGAAAAACAAGAAAAGTCAGTTTTCTTCTATTTGAGTAACAAATATCGCATATTTATTACACATATTTTTTGTCTGCATTACTCGTTTCCACTGCTGTGAAATTAAACTAAACCATAACTGAACATTAAAAAGAACACTGCATTTACAGCGAGTTTCGATGCATGTCGTGAAGGATTCGAAGAGACCTGTTGAATTATTACTGTGCGGCTGTGCGCTAAAGCTACGGTAATGCCCTAATGCAGCACTGAATCCTCTTGCACGCGCTCTCAATGTCGCTCCTGAGAGCGGAAGAAGCTTACTCGGCTTTTTATTCACCCCGCTGTCGCGGCGAATCATCGAATATGCAGATCCATAATTACCTGGCTGGGTGCGACGTCATACTGGGACGTGTGTCCTGTCCCAGCCTAAAATAATAATGATAGGCTTTATAGGTGATGTCTATGAATTCGTAACAAGGATGTAGATCTATATTTTACAGTAAATGAGAACAGATCTCATGAATTGTTAAATAATAGTATTTGTGATATACGGTAAATGACATGACAGTTCTGAAGCTTCCTAACAAGTCGCCAGTGACTATATATATATATATATATATATATATATATATATATATATATATATATATATATACATACACATACACATATATGATACATTCAATTGCATTACAGGTAACAACAATGAAACTACATTCTAAATGAAACATGAATATTAGAAATGGATTTAAGTAATAATGTTTTTAAAAACATTAAAACATGTATAAATTATAGTCTGAGAAATATCTCTAAAACGTGCAGTTTTGAATTTAAAACACACCAATTCTGAAAGTCATGTCATTTAGTTATTGATAATATGCTAAACTAGTACGGCGACCATAAAACGAATATTGAACAAGAATATATTTAAAGATTGATTAATTAATTTCGCGCTTTACAAGTATTAGAATAATTTTAAAATATACTACATTCAATCGTTAAAATGTATTATTAAAAAAATTATATACACTTAATGAACTTATTATTTCCAATTGTTGAAGTGTTGTGCATTATGTAATATCCTGCATAATTTGTCTCATACCTGTAATACCCATACATTCACATAAACAATAACCTCTCTGTGCTCTAATGATTTCTACAATGATGGTTTCTCGTTAACATGGTCGCAGTGGTTATAATGACTTTCAGGCGAAAAAGAGTCTACAGTTTCTAGCCGCAGATTTTCCATCGATGTCGAACCGCAGTGCTTTACAAACCCCATTGTTTACCAGGCACTGGCAATTAACGAGGAAGGTCATTCGCAAATGTTACACAAACGGGGCACAATGTTTGTCAATGAACACTCTTTGCATGTCATTATCATATCGGCGAACATTACACAGTTTTATTACGCCACAATAAATCCAATCCGATGCACACAAAGGCGAGTTACCAAAATAAAAGAAGTAGACAGTTACACTTCTCAATCTCATTAGGCTTTCATCTATTAGTTTTATGTTTTCAGAAATGTAGGGAACAAATATTCATTTTATATTGCGTTTAGCATATACAAATAATTATATTTTCCATAAATATTGTATAATATGTGAAAATATCAATTGAAAATCTTTAATGAATTGATTTTATTAAATTGACAGATTTGACGAGAAGATTAAGTTTTAGAGTTTGTTTTTGTATAAATGTATGGGTACATGTTTTTATGTTATTGATTTTTCCCAAAAAATCAATAAATCTATAAAAAAGTCTATAAAAAACACGAACGCGTAAAATACATGTGCAATGCTCATATTGTTTAGACTCACTGAACTAATTGCCCAGACTGTTTAGGACAGATATCATGGACATCGCCCTCGCGGATAGCTCATTGGTCAGCGGGCTCGCTTTTCAATAACACGACCCTGGGTTCGATTCCAGGTCGGGGTAGATTATAGTGTGCGTTTTCCTTGCAATGGCCCAAGTATATGTTGCTCGACGACGATCAGAAAACTCACTTCTCAGGTTGAGAACGCCAGGACACGGCGTAACGATGCTTACGTGCTAACCACACGTACCCCGTAACCCAGGCCGCAAGGCCGGGGCGCCGCTTCTTCATAGGCTAATGCGCCCAAGTACATATTTTAAAGATATCATTAGTTTTAGTGATGCTACAATAGCTCATTATCGGTACATTTGCCATTTTTGTAACATATAATTATCGAAAATTCAGAAATTTTAACGAAAATGAGACTTCTGCTATTTTTAAGCGTCTTTTGCTCTATTTGCAGAAAAAATTAAACCTAATATTGAAAACAAAGATTTTAAGTTACTAGCGAGAATTTTAAAGATATTGTTATTGACTTCATATAAACAATCTAGCAAATCAAAGTATCCGTGGCTAAATTGCAAAGTCCTTGAGTTCTGTCATATCGATCGGGGAATAACAATTCTGGAAATTATATTTTAAATGGTTTAGGCGCTATCGTTGACCGCAGGCGAGCCCACTAACAGAGACGTTTTGTCAACAATCAAATTTTTTCGGTATCAAGGACCCACAAAGCGTGGATTCTGACTGCCCAAGATCATAGAGAAAGAAGTTTCCTACATATAGAAACACGACTTATCCACTTTTTGATATATGGGCTCCATAATACAAAGATTTCTTGCGAAAATTCGCCTCTTTCAGATGCAGTATTACAACCTTTCTCTTTACTATGTGAGTACGTAGTAGCCGAGAAAATAAAAATGGTATTTGAAATAGTAAAAGTTCAGCATACTCAGAAGCGTGGACTGTTAAACCCAAACGAGCAGCAGCCTTATCTCGCATGGGAGCCGCGTGCTGCGAGGGAGGGCAAGTGACAAGCGCCAAACGAGCGGCGCGTCCATCGACAGCCAGGCGGCGGAGGAGAGGTGGCCGTGGGGAGCCGGGCAGACACCTCCCGGGCAAAAAGCGCACGCAATGCCCTTCGGCGCTGAAAGCCGCCTCAGCCCCAGGGGCATTAGGCGCAGGCGCTTCAATGGCCGCGATTACCCCCTGCAGACCCGGACGCACCCGCACTGGCCGCAGGGGCAGGGGGTGGAGATGGACGAGCAGCCGGCTCTCGGAACGTCGCGCCGCGCCACGCGAATCCGTACACGACGCGATGGGACGCAACGCAACGCAACGCAATACGAAACGACGCGACGCGACGCAACGCGACGCGAGACGACACGACACGACACGACCCGACACGACGCGACGCGAAGTTTGATTGATTGATTTTTTTCGTGTTTCCGGGCGCGTCAACTGCTTTCGTCATTAGTCCCGTTAGTGTAGTGCGTGTTTTTCATCGGGAGACAACGGTGATCTTCCCCCGCTGGATGGCGAGATCCGGCGCCGACCTACCGTCGTCTAGTGGGGTTTCCCCCTAAGCAGGACTCTCCCACCAGCGGGGCACCACCCTAGCCGGGAAAAGCTCTAAGCTCCCGACCGGTCTCCCGGAATATGTGGTAATGTAGTGCATGTTAGTGTAAGTGTGTATGTAAGGGGAGAGGATAGGACAAGGAAGAGGAAGGAATGATCACGTGTGTCCGTGGCCCGTTTGGCGGGGTAATGCTCCGGCATTTGCGTGGTGCTAATCAGAGAAACCACGGAAAACTACCGATCGGAGCAGCCGGTCGCTAGAATTCTCCTCCAGACAGCGACAGCAACTGAAACGCTTCTGTCAAAAATCCTACCATCGGGACTCGAACCTAGAAACTCTCGATCAGAGGCGCTGCAGTGATATCAGTTGATGCACTGAGCTACCGCTCCCGGTGCGAAGCGAAGTGAAGTGATGCGAAGCGAAGTGAAGAGACGCAACGCGACGCGACGCGACGCGACGCGACGCGACGCGACGCGACGTGACACGACCCGACGCCACGCGACGCGAAGTGAAGAGACGCGACGCGACATGAAGCGAAGCGAAGTGAAGCGGCGCGACGCGACACGACAGCCGGAAATCGCGTTGGCGGGGTGGAAACGCGTCTCGCTGGGCCTGGGTGGCCTGGAAATGAAAGCATCGCGGCGCCACGGACGCTTGAGTTAAGTCGGCGCCGTGGCGATTAAAACTGTAGTGTAAATAGTGTAGTGCAGTAAGGTTTGAATGAGTGAGTAAATGTGTTTGTAAATCTAGATTAAGAAAGAATAAAAGTGTTAAGAAAATAAACAAGAAAACTAGAAGGCAAGATGAATATATAAAACAAACAAAGAACTTTCAAATACTCTCAAAATGTTTAATGTACCAAAAGTAAGCCCAAAAAGGTGAATGCCATGAATGAGTTTAATACATAAGTAGTCTGTTTAAGATAACGCCCTCACCAAGCTTCAAAAGCCTAACAGGCTGAAGCGAAAAATGAATATCCATTTTTTTAAATAACTTCCCGCCTCTCCTGAGCTACTGGAGAGGGGAAATTGAAAGAAAAACGCGAATCGACGGACGCTGGAATGGCAGGGCACTGCGAAGAGCTTGGTGCATGGCTTGCAATGAAAGGAAAACAGTTCTTTAGCTTGCAATAAAGCCAAATACAGGACGATTCGATGAACAATGGAAAAGTTTGGGGAATTGATGAAGAACCATGTTTGAAACGTGAAGAAATTTGCTTCGCGTTCCAGTGCAAATTGTCGATCAAGTTCTGAACCAACAATTATGTATAAATCCTGTTTCGGCAGTGTTTTAGTGTTAACTCTGATCTGTGATTAGTACACTCTATCCTAAAGAACGGTATTGATTATTATTATTATTATTATTCATTATTATTATTATTATTATTATTATTATTATTATTTTCTTTATTTTCTAATTTTCGGTCTCACACATTTCATAAAAGACACAATACCAAAGCATGATAATATTGGCATATTTGAAATCAACGAAACACTAATTAACTATAACATTAACATAAAATAACCACGCATTTTTTACAAATAATAACACTTTCAACTAATATTAGAAAGTTTCAAAATTACACATGTTCCCTGTGAAACTGCCAGCAAGTGAGAACGAACTGATAATTACCTCCTCCTAGATGCCGATGATAATAATCTTTTCTATGCCTAGATTTTCCAACGATCGGCTGATTAGTAATTACCTCTAAATTCCGCCCTGGTATTTTCAAACCATGTTCATGTAAAGGCTACATCTGACACGGATATAAGAAACTTCTTGAGAAGGCATATTCTATGGGCGTCCCTTGAGTCACTTAAATACAATCCTCATTTTCTCCTTCAGATGTCGGTCTCTCTTAATTCTACTCAAGCTATCAGGTTGGATGATCATGCGATCTTGTTAGGACGAGAGATTGTCGGGGGGATTTGATTATTCCGGGCACCTGGAAGCTTCTCTTACATGCCACAAGCGTGACAAGACATGACGCATTTACATCCTTAAAAAAGTTCCATTCACTCCATTTGGAACTAAACCAGCTAACTTGGATTTGCGGGAAAGTCAGGTGTAAACTTTCAGATCATTGAGAAGTATGTTTTCAGTTAAGATAAACACATATATGGATTAAAACTCTGTTTGTGGATTGCTGAGAAAGAAGAAAAATAAGTTTTCATCTACGCTGTGATCTCTGTTCGACACTCGTAACCTTTTTGTACCGTTAATTTGGTGGAAAATAATGTGAAGAAGTCTCAATCGTTGCCTGGCCTGGTAAGTGGCAACCTCACACCGTGAGCATTTGTTATTTCCGTCTCACGATAGCATTGCACACAGAGTAGCAAGTCAGAGCTACTCACTTCCAGAGTTCGCACGACATGAGCCGCCGACAACCGTTAAAGCTCGAGCAAGACACACGAGAAGGGAGGCAATGAGCATGCACAGTAGAGCCATCTACGCATACTATCGCTGTTCAGAAAACATCCGGTAGACTACTGCGAGCTAGGGAATTAGACTACTGTCCAGAAAGTTGTATTGGGTGCTCGTGTTCTTTCTTACATGAAAAATGAATGTAATTTTTTTGTGACAAAAATCTGAGATCTCGATGTTTTTGGAACGTCACTCAGTGTATCCATTTTCCTGTGTAACAGCCTTGGGTCCAGATTCCTCTCACGAAGCCTACATCTCATCTCGACTGCTGACTCAGCTGTCGCACTGCCTCCATTTCCCTTATGATCTTGGATTTACAGAAGTCTTGGGAGTTGATCGATTATGTACACTGCAATTCACGTCATGTTATAAATATAAATTTGTTCATTTTCCAATTATGTGGTTTGTTGAAATGAACACTCTTATTTTATGACTATTATAAATTTTATGGTGCACGAAGCTGAAAATAACGTTTAGATTCTTACATATAATATTTAGATTCTATTGTCGTAGCGATTGTTTATGTCTACTGACAAAACACAGGCATACAAACATGTTTACGTTATTTCGTTGATTTGTAACTCATACCTTATTCCCCCTGCATTACAGTTTCAAACTGCAATAAATGCATTAATTACAGAACTTCAAGTTGACTTCATTTAATCGGAAAATAAAAAAAATAACAAATTAAAATTATAAAATTATTGCTTCATTCTTAAAATTTTATTGAAGGCAAACATATTCTCATTGTTTCTGTTAGAATATACCTAAAATGTTTTACTTTAATGTTGGATGTTGAAGAAATCTTCGTATTTGAAGAGGGTTTTAAAGTTAATTTTTTACTTTTTTCATTTTCCTTTAACTAGTTGGAAGCTTTCGTTCGATTCCCCTTTCAAAAGACTCGAAAGTTCAGAGATCAAAACAGTAAAACATAAAGTATTTCTTATAAAAGATTGCATTTTCGAAGTTGAATTTCACGAACACTTTCATTTGCAAATCGGCCAGGCCAGAGTGAACCTACACACGAATCAAAGTCTTTTTCTGTTTCTCCCTGGCGTCGACTCGTAGCGGACTTCTCGGCTCGCCTCTCTCTGGACTTTCGCTCCAACTCGACTCGTTGCGGAGCATCGAAATGAACTCAGCAAGAAAAGGAGCTTCCGAAGAAGAGGACGGAGGCAAGTTGGCCGACGAGCGCTCTTTGAAGGCGAGTTGTACAGGCGACTTCCTGCCTTCCAATATTGCTTCTGCCATCGGAGAGAGAGAGAGAGCCCTGTCTAGTCTTTCAGTTAGCATGACACGAACTCGGAAAATGTTACCTTCCGAGCAATTAATCTTGTAGATGGGCGAGTAAGTTTGTGGTTGACATTTTAATGTTCGTGCTTAGGTCTTCATTGAAAGCCGGGAAGTTAATTCAATCTCCTTAGAGGAACCGGTATTGCAAATATGAACATCACGAAATTTTACTTGATTTCAGAGTGGAGATGGATTAATTGTTTCCAATTGTTATCTGTGCAAAAACATATAAATGGTAAAATTGAAGCAATTGTAAAACGAATTTTGTCTTATTTTGTGAAATTTAATTTAAAATATTTTGAAACATTCATTGATGATGTTTTATTTAGTTTTAAGGATTTTTTAAATTAAAGGAACTAAACTTTAGTAACTGGCGAAAGAAAGAAAAATTTTAATTATTAATAACTAATAACCTTAATTATTTGTAACCATCTCGAGAATCGCTTTTACCAACGTAATATGTTACTCGTTATGAGTAGGACCAACCCAAGTCAATTGCATTAGCGTGTAGATATGACTAAACTGTATGTTTTGCTATTAATTTAGCGTTTTTTTAAAATATTTTTCGAAGGTTTGAAACTATTTGGAATGAAATGAAAGAAATAACAAGCGTACCTTCTCAACCTGAAAGAAGAAACGCCATTTTGTTTCCAACAAAATTGAAATGAAGTACACATTGAAATTTTCTTTCAAATAAATATAAAGTGACTCACTACCAATAAGTTATATAAGAATATGCATGGAATGTTTTTTGTATGTATTGTTGACACATGGATGTAAATCTCTCATTTGTTTTAATTTTTCGCGGCCGCCTTATATACTTCTGAAAGCAGCTTGAAAAGAGGCGTATACCATTATGATTTTTTTTCCTGGTCAAACATCACAGCGGTGGAGCGCCTTGGCCATCCACTGAGGAAACTATTCACTAAGGGATACGATATATCGAGATACACGAGGAAATTATGAGTTGAACGATGATAAATGAGTGATTATGGATAGGATGTTCTTCACATAGAATATACATTGTACGAAAAGCCAACCATGTCGTAAATAGTCGAAAACACCTACGTCGTATTCGGGATTCGAACAGACAACATTTACATCTGCGTACTTAGAGATTGCTCCAAGTTCCGAGCTGTCGATATTTTGCTATAAGCATCTGCAAATAGAAGAACAAGTTTTAAGCTTGGAGTAGGATCCGAATTCATGACTTATTGTGCGCGGACAATAGAACGGAATACACTACAGTCTCGGCCAGTCACGCATTGCAAACTGTTATCCCCTTCGTCAAGTGATGGTTTGCCCTCTCACCCGGGCGACGGATTAGCCTTCAGGATAGCTAGGGTTGCAGTCCAAAAGGAAAGAGCTTACTCACAGCTGCTGTCAGGAGAACACGCTGAACGCCAGAGCCCGAAGGGATTTAACAGAAGGATTTTACATCACGGCATATCATTTAAAAATATTAAATTATTGAGGAAGAGAGCTGTAATAATATTTTGTTAGAAAGAAATTACTAAACCTGGAATGATATCACCGAATAATCCATCTAAAGAACTGGTGCAATGCAATCAACATGTGCTGAAAGAAATTTCTATATAAATAATGTATAAAACATAAATTTGTAAGAGAAATATATGGACTGTAAGCACAGGAGGACAAACAAGTCTGTAAAGAGTGTCTTTCAATTCGTTATTTACACAAAAAATCTCGGGGAAGATATTAAAAAATGTAATGGTTTGATTGAGTCTAGGGCAACTTTTGTTTATCTTATAAAAGAATTAATCTGCATTCCCCTGTCAATGATACCAGTGATTCATTGACTAACTGATTGATGTTCACAAGTGCGTAAATAGCAAAGGTGATTAGTTCCGTAAGTGTAGTTCATGGTTTTTATCGCAGGTCGTGGGGGTCATTTCCCCCAGCTGACGAGATTCGGCACCTTCCCACAGTGACCGAGCAGCGGCGAACGGGGTTTTCCCAACCAGATATCTCCCACCAGCGGAACATTGCTCCAGACAGAACATGCTCTGAGCTCGCGAGTTGTCTCCCGACATGTGTGGTAGCGTAAAGCATGTAAGTGAAAGGGTGAGTAAGAGTGAGGGCAGGATCATGTTGGAGAAGAAATGATAAAATGCGGTCTGTGGTCCGTTTTTCAGGGTACTGCTTTGGCACAGGGTGTTGATCTGAGAAATCACGCAAAACAACTGATCATAGCAGTCGATGGCTAGAATTCTTCTCAAGAAAGCGGCTGAATCGATAGTTTCAAAAATCCTACCACTGTCGGAACTCGAACTCTAGAACTTCTCGGTCACAGGCACTACAATGACATCAATCAACCCACCTAAGCCTGTCAGTGATACCAATTCTGTTCAAGGAAAAAGAAGATGGTATGTTTAAATGTTAATTCTATTTGGGGTGTCAGCGCAGTTAACAATTTGGACTTGCTTTTTCTCTCCTGGCGATCTGGGCTTTTTCTCTCCTGAGTATCTCCTGAAGAATTTGGCAAGGTTTTGGTACGAGAACACATAAGGAGACATTGTAACGGGGTTTCACAATACCATTATTATTGTTACTTGCATGTGTACTTTATTTGGATACATTTCTAAAGAGTAACAACATTTTAATTTGTTTACCTGAGAGTGGAATTATGACGAAAATTCTGTTTGATCTTAATTTGGAATGTATTATTATATGTAGGAACCCATCACCAGTTTTTCAGTAACAAATCTTACATTTTTAAATGCAAAATAACTTATATCATGCAATTCACTCGGTCTGATGAAACAAATTGGAATTTTGCTACCCCATTTCTCCGTTTATTATTGGAAATCAAACAAGACAGCAGTATCGGACAATCCGTCATATCTGCATCTTGGCCCAGCAGTCCCTAACCAATAACGGGGTGGAATGGAATTCTTGGCAGGCATTGGAGATTGAGAGGTTTGCGAACAGCGCTTGTATCAGTTTGCGTAACTTCTACCCCTCGGGTTTAACGGTCACTGAAATACGGAAAAGGGATCATAAATTTAAAGTATTCAAACTTCGAATGAAATCATTCTAATTGTTCCCAAATTGTTCACAAACTGATAATGATCTGAGTCAAATACATATTATGAGATGCAAAAAGCAATATACTCGTTGTATTAACACTATAACAATAAATTACTTTAAAATTATTAAACAAACAAAATTTAACGAAAAAATTGTCTAAAAAGATCAGAAACCTGGAAAATCAGAAAATAAACATAAGCAAATTTTAAAATACTAAAATAAATTCTATTTTTTTAAAAATAGGACACGTAGTATAATTGATATATGAAAAACTATTGCCTCAGTCCATGAAAAAGAAAAGGAATTAAATTACTTGCAATATTATTGTTGAAATAAAATCATATTAAAAACTGAAAATTACATCGCAAGTGTTTTATAAGAAATATCAGCAAAATATGATTCTATTCGTTTATAATTGTGGAATATTAATATATCTCCTGGATGTATTTATTCTACGAGTTTGGATCAAGTACATGGTAAAATAACTCTTAACATTCCGTCACTCACGCGGCCATTCATAAAACCAGTACTCGCGCGTTGGACTCCGTCCAACACAACTATTAAGGAGTTTATTTTTCTCATTAATATCATTTATACATTTTTCTTATATATCTGTGCTTATATTATAATTGAATATACCATGGAAAGATACGTAAATAGTTAGTTGCAAACCATTTTGAAGATTTTATTATATTTCCGTCACGGCTATTCGTGGCACGAGCACTCACGCGTTGGACTACGACCAACCCACGCATTATTTAGTTATAACATTTATGTTTTTGCACACAAACGAAGAAAAATGCATAAACACAACATTTAAAATATTAAACAATCTTATATTACAGAAAAAATCATTTTTATCAGTTATACAAAAACACCGTTCTATACGCCAGTACCCGCATGTTGGATTCTATCAAACAGGCACTAAGATTTTACTTCAAGGTATGGGGTCACTACGCATAATAGAGATAAGTTTATCGACATCCTTCCCAGATACCATTCGTGGAATAGAAGCATTGTTTTTGTACGTGGAAGGCTAACATTCCTTTCTTAACAAGAAAAGAAACTTCTGTTTGACTCTATCCAACAGCGCGAGTGACGGAGTGTTAATGTTAAAATGAAAAATTAATATTTTTATCTAATTAGAATAGATCCAAAAATTCTTAAATATGTTCCATTTATGATAAAGTAAACAAATATTTTTATTTAAAAAAATAGCTTTTCAATATTTCAAAGTTCCCGTAACCTGTGTAATTAAAATTATTGGATTGAAACGAGTTCTTATATTGGTATTTTTCTAGTAATTTTGAAAGCATGACAACCGCCAGAAGAATGCAAATTAATAGTTCTGTAACCGTCCCAACACAACGAAATATCCCGCAAGGCCTTTCAAGAGCTCCAAACTTGACAGAGTATATTGCTTAGAATAAAAAATTAATACATGCATGGATAATAATGATATGTAAAATAGTATTAGCTAATTCAGATATGAAAAGGAGATGTCAGAAACCAATAATAATTGTGACGCCTTTTTCCTGCCACTAATGGCACCAAGTCATTGGCATTCTATTTATATTTTCAGAAGTAAAAAGACTACAGTTTAACATCAGAGTCCCCCTATTAAATTTAAATTTTTGAGATTGAAACAGTCTTTCTACATACAATTAAAACATATATTCTCTAATAAAATTATTTGCAAGGAATATACGCAGAAGTGATTATGCTAAAACAGTATTTCAAAGTGGTACAAATAATGCCCACTCTTATCGAATACATGAACAAGCAGCGTTTCTCCGCCAACACGCTGTTTCTCCCCCAACCCGGAAGTCCATTCTTTCCCGTCCCTGACACGTCGTATCTCCCCGGAAAATCATCCCTTCTTTCCACTCTTTCCTCCCCTCTCCCCCTCAGCGCCCGCTCCCCTCGTGCTCGTACATATCCGACCACCATTATCCCCCTTCCTTCCCCTGGCACGCCCACTCCACGAGCGTTTAATGAGGCCGTTGAAGGCGGCGAGGGGACAGGACAATGCGCGAGGGATCCGCCTGGCGTTCTCCCACCTCGCGATTGTTCCAGACGGCCGGCCGGCCGCTCCTTCACAGTCCCTTCGCGTTGGGTGCGCGTCTCCTCCGTGGAATTGTCTCGTGGAGCTTCGTTAGACCCGTGCCTCGCTCGGTTTTGTTTCGTGTTGCTTGTGTTGGCTTGCGGTTCGCATTCAGTCACCATGTGTGCGTTTCCGATATTGAGTCGCGTCTTTTGAAATGAAGCTGCTTCAATGTGGAGGGTTATAATACTGTTGGGATTAATTACACCCATATTGTTTGCGTTGTTTTCACAAAGAATGGCGACGCTTTTCGATTCATTATTTTGAAAATGGCGCTTTGCAACCTTCAAAACGAAGGTGGTATGTGGTATAAGAAGGATTGTAATTTTTGTTTTCATTTCTTTGAAGTTGCCGCTATTTTCATTCTCACTGTCATACTTGTGCAATGATGTCTATATGGTGAATTTTTTTCAAGAACAAAAGCATTTCGACATCGTGAGACGTGAAACTTATTCAAGGTCCACAGACGAATCAACGTAGGCAACACGAAAGCAAGAAGACACGTTGAGCACTTGACAAACAGAAGAGAGGTATGAGTTACTCATTAAAATGAGTACTTTGCACGGAGGTTTTAAATACCATCCTGCATCATCGTTATGAGCATGAAGATTGTGCATGCTTTCTGAATGCGGTGAAAGAGTTAGGCAATTTGCCACACGCGGACGGTGGGGATGTTGCATTTCTAGAAGTCTAAATCCAAATTTCATATGCGGATTCTTTTCTCAAGCATATCTCCAACAATCATGACCATGATCGAAAATGTTTAGATTTAGTTTCTAACTCAAGCTTTATGACATTTTCTTGCCTTCACGCTATGTAACATCATTCCGTTCGACAGCCTTCCTTGTCTTGCTCGTGAATTGTTAAAGTATTCTTTGCAACGCATTGCTTCGGACAGATGGGTGAATTTCAGGGGGTCTGAAGCAAAGAGGGATATCGATTTATTGATGAACTGGAAGAGAATGCCGGACGCAAAACATTAATATTGATCACTGTTAGCTTTTGGCACTTTTTTGTTGAGACTCAACAAAAGACGAAGTGCCCAGGTGACCTAAGCACGTTTCCTGAGAGTTTTTCAACGCTTTTAACTGGGAAAGTTTCTCAAACAACCATCCCTACAAGTAACCGTTAATGTGTATTGTATCATTATCAACAATGTACTGTACGATATAGAACATTAAATATACTTAAAACGTCACGACAATTATCAAGAACGTCGTTTTAACATCTTTAGTTCCGTTACGTTTAAAATAGTACCTTATTTGTTAGTCGTACCGAACATTTGCAGCTCTCCAAGCCGTACTCAGTGCGCTAACACACTCAGTTTACATTTATTTCAGGTGAAAATACCCTGTGCCATTTGATACTATTGCTGTTGTTTTGGTGAGTGTTCATTCCTTTCGATCAACTTTGAACCACTAAGTACAGGAAACTATTCAATTTCAGGCCCAAAAACTGTCTTCTTGCTCGAGTCATCCAACTTCAAACTGCATGTACTATGCATTGCGATATAAAGCGATGAATGATTTGTAAATGTGAAATATGAGAGGTCAAAATCTTAAAAATAAATCAAGTATATAATTACATATTTAAGCCGATTCCGTTAGAGACTTAGCAATATTGGGAGGCTATATAAATGTCAATTTTTTGTTATTGACTTAAATTCGAAATTTTGAAATAAAATAGTTACTTATAAATATAGTAAAGTTTTTCTCTTCCTTATTTATCAATCGGTTTTAATGCATGTGTTCAAATGTTGGTCTGAGTTGCAACCCTGTTGAAAGAACCAATTAAAATAGTGAAAGAGTAAATAAAAAAAAAAAAAAATGCTCATGCTGGCGCTACAGTTTGTCCGAGACATTCGTCATCACATCCAAGGGAACCCCGTTAGAGAGTGACCACGCATTGTGACAGAATGTTATGAATAATTTGTAAATCTGAAATATAGAAAACGACCGACTCATGAAGGAATCAAATGTATATTTACTTCTTTAAAGTATGAGAGACTTAGCAACTTCGGCCCAGATGAAAGTCAATATTTGTTGTTTCAATATTGCCATAATTTTCAAATTTAGATACGAAATATTTCGTTCCCTTTTTACTTTCTCGCCCTTACTTCTTAGGAAGAGAAAGTATTGTAATCGTGCTCAGGAAAAAGGTAAATTTCTGAAAAATCGATTGACAGCAATATGCCTATCCGCCGGTCTTTCTACCTGTGGCCAATGCTAGCGCCTAAGCATACTTTCTTCAAAATTGATGTTTCTCACACAGTTTAAATGAACTAGAGACCTTCGGAGTTTGAAACGGATATTTTTATTTTGTATGGGGCTTTATATGAAGTCTCAAAAATATTTTCAAAAGTTTCTCAAAAATGGCTCGACATTTCTTCAAAAACATTGACCCCAGATAGCGTAAAAGACGCTTAAGGTACAGGTCTAATTTTCGTGGAAATCCCTAATTTTTCGAAAATTGCTTGAGTTTAAAATTTTTCATCGTCGACAGTCAACTACAATATTGGAGATATAAATTTATTCTGAATGAAGTTCAGTTTTTTACAGACACCTTGAAATAAACTCTTGAATAACCTCGAAAATATGAGTTTTTGCATAGTTTTGCGTGAAGTATAGGCAGTTAAAAAATCTCAAAAACAGTTATAAATTATTTCTTTAAACTTTCCCTTTGTATGTATAAAAATACAGTACAAAATCGATTTTATTCTCAATTTCGACGAACTGTAGTTTTGAAAATGCAAAAATTTAACATTTCGAAACTACAAAATTTAAGATAGAGATTTTTACCTTTAACAAAATGTGTTCTAAAACTCAGCTCTTCAAGAAAAGTCATGTATAATTTTATGAAAAAATTGTTGTTTTTGCGAAATTTCTGTTTGAAATTGTCATTGGAATTTCTGAAAAAAATAGTTTCTCAAAATTCTTTTTAAACTTTTGCGCGATTAAAACAAGGAATTTTTTAAAAAATGACACAGAGCTTGTTTTCGTTGAACACTGAATTTTTGAAACTTGCAAATTTAGAAGCAAAAATGCGAGAAACAATGCGCTGTTGTGTGAGCAAGAGCATCAACAATTCTCTATCGATCGGCTTTTCATGCATGTGCCCTAGTGTTGGTCTGGATTCAAGGGCGTATCCCTGGCAAAACAACGAACTGTTCTTCCGTTTGTGGCGTCTCAAGGTCACGCACGAGAAAGGTAGAGGACAGGCAGACTCCAGTAGGGAGCCGTAAAAGGGGGAGGTGCAGTGACTTTGCAGCTCCCTATTGGAGTATGCCTTCCCTCTCTTTTTCGTGCGTGACCTTGAGACGCCACGTTAAAAAATCGAAGTATAGAATAGCGAACGGAATACACGCGTAAACACGCAATTCTCATTCTGAAGCTAGAGTCTGTCCGCCACACCGTCTCCCCGCTTCGCACACCCCGTGGGGCGGCCGCGCGCGTGAGTGCCTGCCGGAGGGGCTGTGCCGCGCCGCGTGCCGGCGAGTGGGGGCGGTCCCGCGCGGTCTGGCACTGCGCTCGGGCGCGCCCCGCCCACGGCTCCCGCGCCCGCAGAGGCGGATTACACGGAGCGGCCGCTGGGGCGCGGCTTTCGCTGCCGCCGCCGCCTTCCTCCTGCGGCCTCCGCACCACCCACCCACCGCCACGCACCGCGCCGCTCTGCGTGGAAGCGGGTGCTGGCACGTTCTTTCCGAATGGGAGGTTTTTGAAGAATCAATAAAAAGAATAGAAACCCCGTACTGGATACTTCTAATTCTTTGGTATTTTGACGATTTTTCATACTTCATTCCTGACGTGAAAGAATATCTAATAGAAAACTAAACATAATGGAATGATCATGCTGTAAGTTGAAAAATTAAAGTTATCAATGTTATTAAAATTACCTTCCGAGTTGGATTGCCTTGATCTACGGATATTCTGTTCCCAAACGTTTTGCCTGGAACTGCGGCAGACCGGGAAGTAATTTTTATAGTTTATCCAGACGTGAAAGCGGGCATACAGTTATCAGTGCTATTTTCTTACCTATTGCCCCTCAGTAGAAAGGCCACAAGAAATTTGGATTAGTTTAAGGGAATAAAAAAAACATTTCGGTTTAAAATTGACGGCTTTATTGACAAAAGACTGCTAATAAATTCCACGAGAGTACAATTTCTTTACGATATTTAGTTTTTTAAGTTTTCCACAAAATACTCTTTTTGAAAATGCGCATCTTTCAATCGTACAACTTTATTGAAATGAGGAAGAGACACATCGATGATTTTCATTTCGGTCTAGGAAACTCCAGATTACTTGGTACCCGCTACAGCACAGCCTCGCCTTGTAAGTAAGATAGACCTTCCCCCACATACCCACCGCGCCCGATTACGTGCCTCGGACTTTAAACCTATACTTCTGTTCCGCGTGCGTAGAGCTGCTCCTCCAACCCCGTTCCTGCGCGTCCCGCCGGCCAACCGCCCACACCGTCCCCGCCGCACTCCGCCTGATCTCGCTGCACCCCACCGCACCCCGCAGCACACCGCTGTGCACCTCCTCACCATTAGCTGTCCCCTCCCGTTCCGGCAAATACCCGCCTCATCCTTTTCCGTCCCTTCCCCTTCTGCGACCACCCTTAACCAGCCACTCCCCACCAGAACAGCTTTCTCTGCCACGCCTCTTTGGGCCCCATCAAACACTCGCCGGCTGCATCTCGCATCTCCTCGCTCTGCGTGGTCCCTCCATCTCTTCCCAGCCCACACTTTCCCCTCCACCGTCCGGTCCCATACGACCTGCGTCCTCCCTCCTCCTCCTTTCTCCTCCTCCTCCCTCCTCCTCCCTCCTCCTCCTCCTCCTCCTCCATTCTCCTTCCTCCTCCTCCATCCTCCTCCCTCCTCCATCGTCCTCCTCCCGTCCTCCATCCTCTATCCTCCCGTCCTCCGTTTTCAGTCATCCCGTCCTCCGTCCCCCCTGCGCGCGCTGTTGCGCTCGCCGCGCTGCTCCCAGCGGAGCGACATTAGGTCGAGGGCCGGCGCGGCGCGGCGCGGCGCGGCGCGGCGGCCCAGTCCGTCACCCCATTGCCCCGGCGCACTCCGCGCCCCCGCTCCCTCGGGGCGCATCAGCCCTCGGCCCCGCGCCACCCAAATGTTAATGGCGAAACGAATTCCTCTCCACAACCCACTTCACTCTTCGCGGGCGCAACCGGCCGATGTCGCTCAGGGCAGCAACCGAAGTTAATGCAGTGCCTCTGGCCGGGAGATCCTAGGATTAGTGTCCCGATGGTCGTAGGAACTTTGTCACTGGCTAGAGAGCTAAGTCGTGTGCAGCCGCTGTCTGGTGGAGAATTCTAGCGACAGGCTGCTTTGATCAGTAGTTTTCCGATCAACGTCTGAGGAGGTCTCTTAGAAGTTGGACAAGGACCACGCACGATCTTTCCTTTCTCATCTTTGTCCTATTCTCACCCACTTTCACTTGCATGCATTACAATGCCACACATGGCGGGAGACCAGTCGGCATCTTTGAGCTTGTCCCGACTGGAGCGGTGCCCTTCTAATGGAGATACCTGAATGGGATCATCCAAAAAGCCATACGTTGGTCGGCGCCGGATCGTACTCTCCGCCGAGAAGATCACAGATACCTCCCGTGATAAAAATATGCACACTCCTAACATGCACGAGACTAAAAACCATAGCAGTTGACGCGCTCGGAAAAACGAAATAATCAATATGTCCATGGCTGGACTACAGGCTTCATGGACCTCCTCTGCCTTCGTTTGCTAATTTTCTGACTATTGGTTTCAGATGTAGTAGGGTCAATTAGAATGTACTAAAATATCTGAAGAATTCCTTATCGCAACTACAATAAATACAGAAAAAGTAGATTTAACATATGAAATTTAATGGATTCAATTGAACTATTTTGCGCCTGCAGGTATATTGAGAACATTGCTTATTCACTTGCTGCATAGAATGTTATCTGAAAGAGAATGTCGTCACAGCGATTGGTGTACATTTCTAGGGTATTAGAAAAATTATTCCTGCGGAAACTATTTACAAACTAGTCAATTTTAGACATTTCAAGATTTTAATTAAAGCGTAAGCTCTCAAGGAACGATTTTCTTGATATGAGAGGGAAAAATACCATGGTTGTTCTCCCTATGTATCAAAACGTACATTTCAAAAATATTTAAAATCATTTCGATGTAGCATTGTCTCATTGCCCTTTTATAGGGATAACTGGTTTTATTGTATCGTCAACTGTTTGAGACAAAAACCTCAATAGGAAAATAAAAAGAAACAGAAATAGACCATATTTCAATTCCAGTTTCATTGTATTCTCTACAAAGTATCCGTCGCAACACTTTCTTGTTCCATTATGCGTCTATCACAACATGCAGCCTCCTCACAAACCACCATCGACAACTTTACCACCGTCGCTTCCTCTAAATCCTCGTTGTCACCAACCCTGACTCCCACCATCTCTACGACCAGCACTTTCGACGTCACCGCCTCCCCAATATTGCCTTTAGATCCTCTGCTGCACGACCACCGTCGTCCTAACTACTGCTACTACTGCCTACAGTCACTCTTGGCATTTTCGTCCCCTCCTCCCCTCCCTCAGCGCCGTGATCCCATTCACATCGCCGACTGCCAGCCTTCGCTCTCCCTCCCCTCTCTCGCGGCTCAGCACAGTGAGCCCAAACGGCATCGCACCAGTCATTTTCAAGCAAGAACTTAACTTACAGTGCTCGCGCGGACTACAGGCTTTATTTCCTCAGCCATTTTATTTTTGCTGGCGCGCCACCTCTCCTGAGTTCAGAGTGGTGAGAATATGAGCCTGTCAGTCTCTCTGTACTTGGCGCGAAGCCCGCGTACGGGCCATGGTCTACCAGCAGCGTCCCGGCCTCGCGGCCATGGCTTAAGGGGGTACGTGTGGTTAGCACGAAGACATTCCCACGCCATATTTTGGTCTTCTCAACCTCAGAAGTGAGTTTTCTCATCGTCACACAGCAACATACGAATATACTGGGAAATTGCAAGGAAAAAGCACATTGTAATCTTGTCTCGCCGCGAATTGAACCCGGGGTCGCGTCATGGAAAGCAAGCACACTGACCAGTGAGATAAACATTGTGGGCGAGAATATAAGTACCTTCAGATAACAGATCTCTTGATAGTCAATCTGCCTCCGACCATTGCATTGCAAGATTCTTCTTGTCAGAATGTTAAAGTCATTTTGGCCACAATCGTAGCAGTCGCATGCACTAGTGTTATGAGTGACAGAAAAGAAATCCGAAAAATGATGTACTACCTTGAGATTCTTATACGACATTATTATACTACTCTTATACATACTAGCATCATACAGTGATATTCTATTGGCATGATTGCGAAATGTTTCATGATGAATTATCAACGGAGAAATAAAATATAACTTTTGTTAATAGATTCCGCTTCTTCCTATTCTTCATTCGGGAGACAACACAGGTTGATTTAAATACCAAACGTAAAAGTTTAATGACTTTCACATTAAATTCAAATAAACATTTTGAGATAATAGAATAATTTATTAGATTTTTTTACAAAAAGTATTAATGGATAATAAAAATACTTTTATCATGGGCTGCATGTGTAGCGTGAACACTTGCGTTCCGAAATTGGGCGTTTCAAAATCGCGAATCCTGCAGGGTTAACAGCCGCATGGGGACGAGCCCAATGGCAAGTTATTTCGGTAAGAAATTACTGGTTAATTTATGATATTTTCTTATTAAACCCTTTTTGAAATTTTAGTTATTGTTTCGTCTTTCAATGATTATTGAAAGTTTACCAAAAATCGTTACTGTCGCTATGCATACACACTTCGAAGGCTCTCGGATGTTCTCTTACTTCCAGGCCTGCATATAATCAAGTTAAAAACTTATTTTAGTATCCATCGACGTACAGAATTTTTGTGCAAACGTAGCAGCATAGCAAATGTTGAACTCGTTCTGTAAAAGAGTTGCCACCTGTGTCCGAGCGGAGAAGATTGCAACTATATACAGAAAATATTCAAAATATACATACATTTGCCACATATCAAACACTGAAAATATGCATTGCCTACTTTCTGAAATTGGTGTAGTACATTGCTAAAAACAACTTATTAGTTCTTAAATTCCGTATAAAAAAAGTTACTTTGGTTATATTGCAATTATTATGGTTCGGCGTTGCCCCCCTCCGACACACACACACACACACACACCCCATTGGTATTCTGTGGATGTCGGAATGGCATTGGTGTACGACCATTTAACAGGAAAAGCCAGGATATTTAATTTTTAATTAAAGAACATTTATGTAATATTATCTATAGTAATACGGTAATTTGCGTTTTTCTCTCTGTATGTCGGTCACTCACTGTTAACTTCCATTCTATCCACCGATTGAGGAGAGCGAGGTAACTTACGACGCGTCTGGTCTCCTGGTGGGAAACTGGCCATTTTTGTATCATTCAAATCCAAATAAAAATAAAAATAAAAATTAATGGATATGAAAGTTCTATCGCGTGTCGCGGGCTCGTATATTCCATTCTCCTGCCGCCGTAGATCTCGAGTTCCCAGGCGTGCGATTACCCGGTTAGGCGCCCAGCGCCGACTTTCAGCACAAATGAGCGTAAGCAAGTGCCGCCCGCGATATAGTGAATAGTTTAATAAACAACCCATTCAGGTGGAAGAGCAACCGACAGGAAAAATATCTAAATAAGGCCATTAAGTTAACTCCCCGATGAAAAGTAACATAAATGCATAACCAATGTGATTATTTGTTTAAAAATTAAGGTTAACATGATACATTTTTAATGGGAAGTTTTGAAAATTTCTTTGCGGTCTCGGTGCCGTTTGGCCCAGTGCTTTGCGCAGCGCGGGTCGGGGCGGGGGTGGGGTGGGGGCGGGGTGGGGGAGCGTCGCCCGGGGGCCGGCATTAGGCGGGGTCGGAAGGGCGGCATGGGCCGCGTCGCCTGCGCTCTGCCCTCCCTCACTCTTTGATCTCGCCCGGCCATCGCGCGACGCCCAGCGGATATTACACGCCCCGCATCAAAACTCAGCCCCCTCCCTCCCCCTCCCCCACCCACGCACCGCCTGAAATACTAATGGCATTCGCATTTGTTTCTGCCCGCGCCAGCCTCGCCCCGCCCCCGCCCATGCCGCTCACCCCCTCCTCCTCTGAGAGCACGGGGCCCTGCCCGTCCTTTTCTCTACAGCCTCTCTTCTCCCGCGCGTATTCGATTGCTTTGCCCTTCCCTCCGCTCCCATTCCCTCCCTGCAGTTTCGCTTGTTTCTGGAGCTTTGGGATTATCCTTATCTCTGTTTTCGTATCTTCGAAAAGTATTTCCTTCACCCCGTTTGCTGTTCGTGAAATTTGTGCTTAGATACACATTGTCATTTTAAAATGTATTGACTTTCATTTTTCCTTTGAATTTGCGTTCACATTATTCAGTATATTCGTTTTTATTCCATTCCATACGATTCATTCTATACATCTCCCATTCTTTCAAGTTTCATCGAAAGTACGACCTTCGTGACAGAGGTTAACTCAAATTGTTTCATCTCATGAGAGCCTAGCAGGTTCCACATCGTTATAAAAAAGTTCCGTGGGAATAAGTTTAATTTTGCTTCTTTAGAAAACGTTAACTACGATCTGTATGTTTGTGTTTTTGTAAGAGCGCAATGCAACCAATTAAAGAAAATTGCTTACAAACGATAACTAGAATGAAGCAAGCCAATTACTGCAGAAAGCTTCCGAAATCATTGATAGTTTGGAAACTTGACATGTTGACGATATTTATTTATTTTAGATCACATTTTTACTATCTGGTGACCTCAGATACATCAACTATTGCATTAATAAGAATAGATTCAGATTGACGTTAGTTCTCATCTGGGGCGAAATACACAATAACCTACTAATAGTGTCATTGACAACCCAGCTTTGTTGACTGCGCGTAGTAGGGGCATCGGGATCACAGCTGGCAAGACTTAGGTGCGGCCAAAATCCTTATTTTACTAAAAACAGCTTCATATATTTTACTCTTGTAAAATATATCAAAGGCGCACAAAGTAAAACCGTGGATAACTTCAGGAGAAGAAATAGGGGAATTTGGTAGGTACAATGGTGGTCTGGAAGGTGAACCGGCTCCACTCGGTGTGGCGAGTTTTGTAAACGACTACCAAAGAAATGGTTCTTGGACACGATTACTCAAACCTCAAATCTAGAGGTTTGGAAAAAGAACAATTATCTTTCGTTTCCTGGTGTTTGAAATTAGCATTACGTACACAGGTACTGAAAAATACACATAATGAAAGATAATTTGTTCTACAGACACACCTGCTGTATCTATAGTAGTAATTTATACTACAAGATGGTAAAATAAAATTATATTCACAAGTTAGGTACTTCTCAAAGGAGCAGATAGTTATGACGAGTAAATTTCGTTTTTTCAGTACTACACTTTATTTTAACCATTACCCCTTCATGAACAAAATAACAGTAGTGGTTTGCATGTTCCAATTTAGAAAGAAAATAATAGGGTGCACTTCGTTGTTGCGCGCTATAGAAGTAACATTACATAACAACGCCGTTCTGCGTGCTATTCAATCATTCAGTCTCTCTCTCTCTCCACTCCATTCTCTGTTCGCTTGTTCTATTAGTTTCGGAAATGTACTGAGTGTAACGCGTTCACATTACTGCAATGATTGTACTTCCGGCGGTGAAGCACTGCTGTCAAACGAGCCAAGTTGACAGAGGAGCTCGTTTTGCTTTTGACTGCGCGGCGAATATGGCTCAGTCTCTCAGATGCGCTCTTTCGTAACAGCCCACATTTACCTTACGGAAATTATCGTTTGGGTCCGTAGCGCTTCGTTTGAAAACAAAAGCACTGCTTGTTTACGTTATTGTGAACTTGGAGGAAATGTTACCTCAATCACAAATTAAAAAATGGGATATGAGGACAGAGGACTTCCCATTTAATTTTGGACATAGAGATGATCTTGAGAAAATATTTGAGAATTATGTACGAGATGTATGAGACGCGTGTTCGCATATAATCTCTTTGATGATTAGAGATAGTGACTGTTGATATTTTGTGAATGTATGTAAGATGTTTAATATTTACTAGTTAGATCAGTGTGAATATTTCGTAGTTTACTAGTAAACATTTTGTAAACGATTGTATTAACTATAGGTACATATTGAATTCCAACTTCTGGCTACAACCTGAAGTGAAAATTGAAGCATTGGAAGTTCGGCATGACGCCCATCGCGGCATGACGTACAATTAACGCGCCCATTTAATTGTACGCATATTCCTAGTTCCTGCCCACTCTACTACGGAGTTAGGGTCAACAGAAGAGCTAAATAAAAATAATTAAACTGAGTATTCAAAACTCAAAGTAAGTGACTTTTTATTACGAAGCACATTTATAAACACTTCAGTGGCGTATGGTGCAGTGCCTCCCCTGCCGGATGATCGGGAAGCTAGAGTGGGCGAGAAGAGCGAACCCACCCGAAAAATGTAACCCCAGGGCATCAAAGAGTTTTCACAAAAAATGTCAATTTCCCAAAATAAGAATTTTTAAAATCATTGTTTTATAATAGGAAATTCATTCATACAGCATTCAAAGTTTCAGCGTTTGTGGCATTAGCAAATCATTTATCGGAGAGTCGAATGCTTAAAAATTGTAATAGAACTCCCAAAGGTTTAATTTTGTAGATTATGTTATAGAAAATATTACGATATATGAAAAACTCGTTTTAAGAGTAAGACGCATAGTTTCCGAGTTACGCAGGATGGCAAGTGTGTGACGGTGTAATATGTTTTGCCATAAAACCACGTTTTGCTATAAACCAAATATACAGTAATCTGCAAACTTCTAGGCTTATCATGCTAAATCTCTTCAATGCACCCTTGAGTTGGGGTAATTGCTTATCCAGGAGAAATAAATTTATGGGATATTTTGTTCATGGTTTGCTATAAAGGAATAATCCGACATTCATCCTTACCGTATTATATATGGAGGTTATTATTAAGTTATTACAACATTGTGATATTTAAAAACAATATGTCATGAAAGAAAACATCAAGTGAAATGTGTATGTAAGAAGCCTGTTTTTAAGATTCAAGCGGATGAAATAAATAACAAGCTTTCTTCTTTTCGTATAAATGAAAATGCACGCGTTCTAACACGCGTAGTTTTGATTGTAGTTAGTGTTGGATGTATCTATTTATTTTAAAATGGGCCAGTGAAAGAGTGGGATTCGTTCATTGGAGGCTATGATAACACATAGATAGACCATGAACGTCTTCAATAATAGTGTGAACCATCTTGGCTATGCGCCGCGACTTCACGAATGAAAAAAAGTTGAGAATTTTAATTCAATTAATGACAACTTCGATATACTTGCCTTGCACCAAGAACGAAATTGTAATTGAAATTTGCAGTAAAGAATATCACTTAAATCTATTCAATTTCCGCGAATTTGAATTATGACATGCTTATAATTTATATTTGCAACTATTAATTTTTTAATTTAATGTATTCTTTTTGGTTTATTTTTACCATCTAAATTTATAAACTACACAATATTACCTATTTGGTTTGTACATGAACATCTTTTCGCTACTTCTTTGAACAATTTCGTAAGAATAAAATACCATTTGAGCAGTGATATTACTCGCATCAAAACAGCGAGACTCAATAGAATAATTGAGAGGGACTCTTCTATTGAATTTCCCTGCTCTAAAGGTCTCTGGGAAATAAAATATTTTTTTTAAAAACACCTAGTCCTGCTAAATTTCATATTACATCACCAAATCTTTTACAATTAATACGAACAATTTATGTTCACAAAACAATGCATCTGGGGTCATTCTGAGTTTAACTAGATTTTTATTACATTAAATTATGCGATACGCTCGCTTACACAAATGTTGGATAGATATATTTACAGAAGGTTTTATTCATATTGCGTCGTGTTCTTCAAGGTAAATATTTTGCGTCTGGTGGACTTCCAATTCGTTCCGAAACTTTCTTCTCCGCCTATACCTTCATTTTATTGTGTTAATTAGTTTACTTCTCAAATTCGTCGCCGTGAAAATCGATCTCGAAGGCTGATGAATTGGAGGCAGATCAGCTCCTGCTCGGCTGCTGAGGTCGGTTTTCAAACGCCGGCAGTGCAAATAGCTTCATCGTGCCCTTGCATCCCCGGCCCAACCCTCGTCCGCCACGCCTTTCAGCTCCGTCTCATCAAGACCCGCCTAGCCCCGCTTCGCGCCACTCAACCCTCTCCGTTCACATCCTCCCCTCCACATCTTGCATCTTCCCCTATGGCTCGCATCACGTCGTTCTGTCCTGTTCAAACCACCTCTACCAGCGTTTCCCAGGTTGCGTCAAACAATTACACAAGAAATAAACAGTTAACAATGTTTTTGTGTCATTTATACAATTCCAGAATTCGAACTCGTACCGATATCAATGCCTTTTTCAATATAACCAGGAGATCTATTAAGAGTCTTGCAGCGCCTCTGGCCGGAAGGTCCTAGGTTCGAGTCCTGACGGCGGCAGGATTTTTGACACTAGCTTTTGAGCTAGGTCGAATTCGGTCGCTGTCTGGAAGAGAATTATAGCGGCCGGCTGCACTGGTCGGTATTTTTCCGTGGTTTCTCCGATCAACACCAAGCGAATGCCGGAGCAGTACCCTAACAAACGGGCAACGGACCGCGCGCGATCATTCCTTCCTCTTCCTTGTCCTATCCTCTCCCCTTACACACACACACACACTTACACTAACATGCACTACATTACCACATATTCCGGGAGACCGGTCGGGAGCTTAGAGCTTGTCCCGGCTGGGGTGGTGCCCCGCTGGTGGGAGAGTCCTGGTTAGGGGGAAACCCCACTAGCCGACGGTAGATCGGCGTCGGATCTCACCATCCAGCAGGGAAAGATCACCGCCATCTCACGAGAAAAGAACATGCACTACACTAACGGGACTAATGACCAAAGCAGTTTACGCGCCCGGAAACACGAAAAAATTGACAATCTACTAAGAGTCGAAAGCATTGTCCTCGTCGTTACCAAGAGTTTTGTTAGTTCTTAGTCCAAGACACAAAAATCCTAGTAGAATATCCAATAGCGGGCACAGTCGGCGAAGGCAGAATTACTATACAGAACTATAAACACTCCGGAGCGCAGTCACAAAACCAGTCTATTTGAGGGCCCATGGTTCCTTATACATGGACGACAAGCAGAGACTCGCCTCCGGTTGCTTCTCCCGCTCTGGCGAATCCTAACATCGCGCGCAGCTCAGATGAGCGGGCGCCAACTAAAAGGCTTGCATACACCCATTACATCAGGGTCTATCTGCATCTCTCCACCCCCCAACTCTCGTCCCTCCTCCGACTTGCCCGTCCTCACTCGTTTCCCCAATTCCTGCCTTCTTGCTCTCCTCGTTGCCATCTTATGTTACATTCTGCCACGCCCTGCGTCATCCCGCCCCCAAAAGCGTCACCTTGTGTTAGCTGTACCTCTCCGTATCAACACACCCATGTTCTATTGAGTGTGATAGCTCAACATCGCTCCCTCTGCAGGTTTTTTCCAGAGAGTTCTAGTGTTCGAGACTTGACGGTGATGGATCTCCGACGGTAACTTCGTAGCTGACGTAAGTTCAACCGATGACTGGAAGACAACTATAGCTGATAGCTACTCTCTTCGACAGTTTTCCATGATTTCTTGTATCATTACCAGATGAACGCCGGAGCAGTAACCTAACAATCGGGTAACGGGCCGTGCACCATCTTTCTTTGCTCATCTTGGTCCCTTCCACCCCCACACAGATTTACATTCATTACATCACCGTACTAGTCGGGAGATTTCATGAAGCGCTGGTTCAGTCGGTGCACCCCTAGGAGAGAGACCTGATATGGGGAAAACGGCAAAGTCGACCATTGGTCGGCGCCGACTCTTATTCCAGCAAAGGAGGAGCATCGCATCGGAATATACGAGTATAATGCACTACTCTTACGGTCAACTTATGTCACTGCAGTGCCTCTGACCGAGAGGTCCTAGGTTCGAGTCCTGACGAGGGCAGGATTTTCAATAATAGTTTGTCAGATAGGTCGAATTCGGAGGAGAATTCTAGCGGCCGGCCGCTCTGATCAGTAATTTTCCGTGGTTTCTCCAGGCGAATTCCGAGCCAATTACGAGCCACGGACCGCGCGCAAACATTACTTCCCAAATCTTCTTCTGTCCTACTCTTATTTACACCCACTTACACTAACATGAACTAAACTACCATACATGCAAGGAGACTGGTCGGAAGCTTAGAGTTTCTCCCGGCTGGGGCCGTCTCTCGTTAGTGGGAGATATCTGGTTGGTAAAAGAACTCGTTAGCCGATGGTAGGTTGGCACCGAATCTCACCATCCAACGGGGGAAGATCACTGCCACCTCCCGGAAAAACATGTACTACACTTAAGGGTCTAATACTTTAGCAGTTGACGCGCCGAGAATTACTAATCAACATTCCAACTAGCCAACCAAGCAACCTTCTGCTCCTATGGAAATAATGATATCAGGAGCTGATGCGCCCGGAAACATTACGTAGACTCGCTCACTCACTGACTCACTCGCTCACCCACCCACCCACTCGCTCACCCACCCACCCACTCACTAACTCACCCACTCATTCATTCATTAACTCACTCACTCACCCACTCTCTCACTCACTCAATCACGCCCGCATACTGTCTCTCCCCGCTCGGCTACCTAGCTCCACCACGCGCTGTTTCGTCCCGCGTTTTTCCGCCTCCGTTGGTGCAGTCGCGCACCGTTCGGTATCATCCGCATGTCGTCGTGCGCCTGCTCCCCCTCCCCCGCAGCGCCCCACCCCCCTTCGCGGCACGCGCACGGGCTGCGTTGGGAGTCAAAGGGCGCAGGGCGCAGGGCACCACGCGTCGACGCGCTCTCACGCGCCGCTCCTTTGCCAATTTCCCTCCCACGCACCACGCGGCGGCGTGTTTTCAACGGCCGACGCTCTCCGGCGGCCCAGAAGGCAGAATGTTTGCGATGCGTTTACAAGCTTGTAACGCGCCTACGCGCTGGTTCAGGTATTTGGCGAAAATAAAACATTTGAGCGCATGTTTTTTGAAACAATTCGTGGAGAAGCCAACCTGCACATACACATTCACAGACGCTCGCGTATGCACGTTCGTAAATGTCAAGGTCTAAATAATATTGGTTTACAAATTCCTGTTCGTGCGTTTTGACAGGGGGGATGAAATAAAAACGCGTGCATTTACTTTTACTTTCTTGCGTACTACTTACGTAGAATAAACAGTTATGTAATGTTGCAGTGGAATACGGGAATTTGGAAGCAAATTATACGTTTCAAATACGAAAAAGTTGATAATTCTTCCTTTTAAATGTAGAAAATTACTTTCTCTAACGCATTGTATAGGCAGATAGGATTCAATCCCCGATGGTGGCGTATTTTCCATAGAAGCTTCTTATCTGGGTAGAATTCAACCACTGTCTGGAGGAGAATTATTGCAGCCCGCTGCTATGGTAGGTAGTTTTTCGAGGTTTCTCCGGTCAATTTTAGGTGAATAACGCAGGTCTTTCAAAAATGGGCCGCGGACAGCTTGCGATCTTTCCGTCTTCATCATTGTTCTTTGTTCTCCGCTTTCACACGATATTACACATACACGCACTAAGCTATCATATATTCGGACGGGCAGCCATAAGGTTACGGTTTTCCGGCTAGGGCGGTGCCTCACTGGGAAGATACCTGGATGTAGAAAAAACCGCAAATCAGCGTCATTCTTTTAGAGGGAAATGTTTTATAAATATGTTTACCTTTGTATTTAGGCATGCTAATTTATGTTTATTCTAACAATGCACTAACAAGTATCAGCTCTTTCCACCCAGAGCACCACATGCTGGATACATGCGCCGACAGCGTATGTAATAATATGTTTATGAAATGTAATAAGTTTTGAAACAATTATTTTTATAATCATTCCACGATTCATATGACAACATCATTACTGACTAATTTTCAGTCAAATGTTGCCAATTATTGTATTTCTACCATTGTATTTTTCACGTATTCAACGGATTTTTTATCACTGTATTTATCGTACATTGTACATGGCAACTTCGCTACATTTGTTATAACAGTAATGCAGCATAAATAATTTACCTTGGAATTTAAACTTTTGTTTCGAATTTAAACTTGTAATGGCATCTGGCAGTGTTGTAATATAATGTACATGTATTGTAGGTGAATTTTTTAAGTGAGCTGCTGATATTGTCACTTGCTGAATCTGATTACTGCGTCGAGTGTTACAGTTATAGATATCGGCGTTTGCTGAAAATATATTCCCGCCTTTAAGAAAGTCATTTTCGACAAAAAAACACTGCTTTGTAAATCAAGAATCAAGCTAAAGGTAAAATATCTAGATTAATAAAGAGAGGCTTACAAGAATGACGTTGGTAGGAGTTGCTTATTATTCGTACAATTCTTTTTTGTAAACTAAAAGTCTGGGAGCTATAAGATGTTATACCATATCTCAGGAGGGAATGATACATTATTATGACATACCTCATTCGCGAAATATACACAACGAGCAGTATCAAGTCTGACTGAATTTGAAAGAATTCTGAACGCACGGCATAATGAACTTAATTTTGTTTTCAATTCATTTAAATACATGTTCCATTTGTGTTTTGACTGAACTAAGAGACCTAAAAATTTTGTTACCTTGACATCAGTCAACCGTACCATTCATTTTCCATGGATTCAATTAAAATTGTTTATTTGAATGGAAAACTGCATTGAAACCATTTTCTTTTCATTTACTATTAATTTGTTATTATGGAACCAATATTGTACTATTTAAGTTTTTTTAATGCCAAGAATATTCGAATCATCCGCAAAGAGTTTAGTCCTTTCGTCGATGGCATATTTTTTACGTGTAGTAGGAAGAGGATACTGCCTAAAATCGATCCCTGTGGGACTCCACGTGCAATTGGCGAAGACTAGGAAAGATGTGTATATAATGTTCCATCATTCCAGCAACGTATTTTCCCACTCTGAGATCTTTGTTTAAGGTACGAATATAGCCAATCTACGACAATAACACGGATTCTATAAGAAGGTCATTTTTGAAGTAAAATGCTATGATCAATGATGTCAAAACCTTTTGAGAGATCTAAAAATAATCCAATAGGAACTTCGTTTTGATCCAATGATGAGACGATAAATTTTGATTTTCTATTGTATTTATCTTACATTTTATATGACAACTTCGTTTCTATCGCTAGACTGAATAGTTTGAATTATAATTCGTGTGAGTTCATGAAGCAACCTTCTTGCATACGCAACAAGCATATCGTTGCAAAATAATCGGTTCCAAACCTAATGAAATCTGATTATTGTATACTTTACCCTTTAAAAAATGCTACAGAATTATTCTATATATTTTAACCCTGTCATTGTTTATTATTTCCACAGGGCCAATATAATTACCATGAGTTATGCGAAGGATAAGCGTACAGAATGCATAGAGTTCACCTTAACTTAATTCCTTTATTTAACTATTCGCACCCTTTGATGTATATTAAAGTTTCGAAGAATCTTACCTGAAGAAAATTGCGATTGAAAGGAATCTTGTCCAGAAATTGAACTTCGCTTACAAATGCAGGAAAACTAATGTGGATGTTGAGAAAATTAGTGCATGGTTCCAATCTTATCTTATCTTACGCATCCTTATACAACAGACCTACGTTTCTCGGAATTTCCTCAATTACTGGAAAAGTGGCTATTCTCCTGAAGAACACCTCCTCGCCTTCTCACATTCTGTTTAGTAATTTCTTCACGTCGTAAGTCCATCATTCTCCTCCTTCACTGGGCCCATAAACTGGGCTAAAAGTTATTTCCTTCACCTGCAGCCCCTTCATCCGAAGCAATGACCTGTGCAATTCTGCTTTATGAGCGACCTGTCGCCCGGCAATGGCGTCTTTTATTTCTCCACACTTTATAGGCCTCGCAAACTCCATACGCCTGCCGGATGCGTTCTCGGAGAAGGCTCGTTGTAAAATTCTCTGTGAGTTATTTCTTATGGTAAAATGTGCGAGACAATTGGACATTAGATAAATTTTGTCGAAAACATTGTACATGTTTTTCTGTGAGATCTTTCCTGTGAGCAAATTGGTGGCATATTTAAGAAAAGATTGCCCTGGTGAGGATTCATCCTATAATCCTTCATTCTTTAATTATTGAAATACTTCATCCTTTAATTACTTCAGTTTTCCGAAGGAGTAAAAGAATAATGTACATTTTCGTTAAGTTAACTAAATATGCTCTTTAATTCCCTTAAACATTATTGATTATTTTTATGTTAATAGCATGCGTGGAAATAAAATTCCACCGTGCGATTAAAAATTCACATTCAACCAACCAGAATTCAGAAAAGGAGCGAAATCGTTTCATTAAGAAACTAGTCTCCAAGGTATTTGCAGTCGTCCATGAAACATGAACAAAAATTTGCATCACATATTACGTACCTACAACAACTACATATAAACAACGAATGAATAAAACTAAATTGAGAAAGTAAACGGCAAGTTAGCTGACTTAGGGAAAAACGTAAGTTATTTAACGTGAATAAATTAAATGTTTTACTATATAAATTTGGTTTTAGGATAACGAATGTAAAAAATGTGAACGTCGATTTTGGTTATCAATTCTAAAATGTATGCTATAGCAAAATTGTGTCAGAAGTGACTAGTTTTCCCCCAATATTTATACATATTGCATTCTCTCTCATTTCTTTCTTTACTTTTCGGGGGAAGTAATATTTTCATGACTTTGACAGCTTCTATATTTTATCCGCAATATGTTCAGTACCATTTGCAAATATTTCGTGGAAACTAAAACAATGCAAGGATCGCTAAAAGAGATCTTTTTCGGAAGCAATACTGCGTGAAATGCATATCTGATATGCATGAAATGCATATCTGTGATGGAAAAGATGTGCTTGAATTTCTTAAAATTTGAATTATTCGTAAATAGGAAAGAGAAAATATTCAACGTATCATGTGTATAAAAAGGGGATAATTGAACTCATGGTATATGAGAAAACTCCCTCCTATCGTCGCTAGTTTTCTTGAAAATACCATACATGCAATTATCCCACTCTTTATACCCTCTTTTCGTTCATTACTATTTTCTATACAATGCAATTAATTCTTTTATAAAAAGCTTTGTACACAATGAAACCCATACAAATATTTTTGTTTACAAACAACAGGCTTTATCACGAGAATCAATATTAGGAGTGCTATTTATTCAAAACTCTTAAAGGAAAGAAGTACAATTACGAATTTTTATATCATTGTATCCAAACATTTTAAGATAGACGACGAAATGTTCACTATTTTTGACCTCTACTTGCATCTCTAAAATAAATTCAAGCAATTTTAGATCATTTGAATGTCATGAACTAAGATATTCTCAATATGTAAAAATATTAGCATGAAAATAATGATATCAGAGGCTAGTGTTTAAAACAAATAAATGGTGCAAATCAGCACGTACTTTTCGGGATTTTTGTAATGGTTAGGTAATACTACAACACTACTTGAACATGGATTTGTGTTCAAGTATTGTTATATTGAATCCTCATTAATTGGTAGATGATTCCGGACGCGTCAACTGCTAAAATCGTTATTTTCGTAAGTGTAGTGCATGTTTTTCCTCGGGAGGTGGCGGTGATCTGAACCCCTAGATGCTGAAATTCGGCGCAGACCTATTGTCGGTTAGTGGGGTTTTCGCCAATCAAGTATCTCCCGCCAGCGGGGTACCCTGCAGTCCGGACAAGCACTTAATTCTTGACCGCTCTCCCGGTGTTTGAGAGAGTGTAGTGCAGGTAAGTGTAAATGTGGTAAGGGGTAAAGGTAAGGAAGAGGTAGGAAAGATCGTGCGCAGTTCGTGAGCCAATTGTTAGAGTACTGCCCGATGTTGGTGGAAAAAACTACTCAAGACTACCGATCAGAGCAGCCGGCAGCTAGAATTCTCCTCCAGACAGCTATTGAACTTGACCTAGCTATCTAGCTAGAATCGATTGATTGATTGATTGTTTCTTAGTGATTCCTGGCGCGTCAACTACTACGGTCATTATCCCGTAAGTGCATTACATTTTTTCTCGGGAGGTGGCGGTGTTCTTCCCCCGCTGGATGGCGAGGTCCGGCGCCAACCTACCATCTTCTAGTGAGTATTCCCCAATCATACATCTCCCACCAGCTGGACACCATCCAAGCCGGGATGCTCTAAGCTTGACAAGCTCTAAGCTCCCGCCAGGTCTCCTGGCGAGTAAGGTGGTGTAGTGCTTGTTAGTGTAAGGGTGTGTAAGGGGTGAGGATAGGACAAGGAGGAGGATGAAAGATCGCGCGCGGTCCGTGTCCCGTTTGGTAGGGTACTGCTCCGGCATTCGCCTGGTGTTGATCGGAGAAACCATGGAAAACTATCGATCAGAGCTGCGAACACTAGAATTATCCACCAGACCGACTGAATTCGACATAATCGACATCGGAACTCGAACCTAGGACCTCCCGGTCTGAGGCCTTGCAATGACATTATTTGATGTCCTGAGCCACCTCCCGAAACCCAGGACCTCCCGGGAAACAACGGTGCAGAGGCAAGGAAGTTCCCTCTGAACTATCCCCGCCGGCGGCGTGCGTGGACCGCTTCCGCTGCCGACGCGCCCTTCCCTGCTCGTGCGCCGTTCGATGCGGCGTCGCGTCGCCTGTCACTTGTCTGTCTTGGCCCTCTCCTTCCCCCTCGCCCGGCCGATCATCTCTCGCCCGCCCACCCGCCCGCCCGCTCGCCGCAAGCTGTGCGCTGTCACTCGCCCGACCGCTCGGCCGTTCATCAGCCCTCCACGCTGCCCGCGCCAGGTAGGCCAAGGGCTCTCTCCGCCCTCCGCACGCCCTCCGCTCAAGCGCCTCCAACCGCCATGCAGCGCGCTCCCTCCAGGCGCGTGCTCGACACGGCCACCGCCCACGCCCCCTCGCTGCACCCATTTCCCCTCCTCCTCTCCAGCTCCCTCACGCCTGCTCTCATCGAGGAGTTTTGTCGTCGTTTTCTTCCACCTCGATTTCTCTCCGGCATATTTTCATTATTCCTTCCATCCTCGTGTGTTCACAGTCTCGTAGCGATTAGCAAACAAATTGCATTATTGTCTCCTTGCTTTCTCGTTCTCTCACACTCTTGCTATAATAGTGAACTCATTTTTTCACTGACTATTCCTCTCGTAATTTGTCTGTCCAAAATTTTTCTTCTTTCATCACCTTACTTCTTTCGTTCTCGTACGCCTGCTATTTACTACGTGTCAATTTCATTTAATTTTCCTTTTTTTATTTTGAATGTTCCTTCATCATTCCATCTTTCTTCTGTTTTCCTTGTAGCACCATAAACCTGTTTTTTTCTTCTTTTTCACCGCAAACCCTCCATTTTCAACATGCCTTTTCTGAAAGTCACAATTTTGTAAATTTCTTATTCTTTGATATTATTTTACCATGTCCTTTACTGGCAGCGATTGAGAAAACTTTCTACGTAATATTTCTTTTTTTCTTCCAATTCCGTATATCTCTACCAAGGGATGTGAGATTTCTTTATTTTTACTTACCTATTCTTCATTTTTCTCCATTACATTCTTTCTGTCATGTCTTTATGTTCAGCAACTTACTGTTTTATTTCTTCTTTGCCTCAGTTTACTTTATCCATTTCTCTTCATGGCATTAATCTCTCATTGCCTTTAAATTGACTAGCTGGCTTTAGCACAGAGCCATCGTTAGTGGTGACTATGCAACGACTCTAATAAAGAGGTTTTAGGGTTTTAGTCACTTCGGTAGCATATTTTCGATTAGCTTCTGTCTACTAGCTTTGATTTCGATAGCTTGGACCTAGCTACATAGCTGTATCAAACTTAAATGCCGATTTAAAGAGAATTCCACTGGCTAGATGCTCTGTTCAGTAGTTTATCTTGATTTCTTCGATTAATACGAAGCGAATGCAGGAGCAGTACCCTGACAAACGGACAACGCAGCACGTTCAATCTATCCGTCCTCTTCTTTGTCCCATCCTCTCCCCTTAGACACACACACACACACACACACATTTATGTGCTATTCCACCACACATGTCAGGAGACAAGTTCCTCGCTGAGAGGGAAACCTGGAAAAGTGAACTTTATTCGTTTATGAAGTGCTGTGTTCATATGTTTATGATTTAATAATTATTTTTCTAATTTTATAAAGTAAAACATGGGATGTATGTCAGTGCAATCCCGCCTTTAAAAGCCTTTAGCGCCTCAAAAACGATATTAATAGTGTCGTTTATAACCAAATACTTCCAAGATCATTTCGTTTTCCAATTATGAAAATGTATTAATGTTTTTGTAGATACAAATTTAAAATTAGTTTTTGAATAATGTTCTATAAAATTGTTCGTTCCGGTCAGCATTGAAACACCAAGAAAACCAAAATACGACAAATTGTTAAATTTTATTTTATGTTATTTAAAAATAAAATTCTATTACCAGTTACTAGATTTTATCTAATTTTGTTAACAGCAGTAGAAATTTCTAAAGTTTATTTTTCAAATTTACAAAAAATACATTTTTGAATTAATCAGAGGCCATATTTAAAACTATTTTACCAATCTGACATATTTTTATGTTCTTTAAAACGTTTTAATACTTCGATATGTAGAAAAAAGTTACCCTGGCCATTGAAAGAATAGATAAATTTTCAACGAACATTCTGAGGAAGAAAACAGAACTGTAAATAATGTGGTAATAGCCGCCACTGTGGCAATGATGGAACGACTTTCGATTGGAAAAATCCGCTAAATGGCTCCAGTGATTTGGGTTACTGCGCAAAATAGGAAGTCGCAGCGAGACGGTCCAATGAAAAAGGACGACGGCCGGATGGTAAAGGAGAGATTCCCATCAACTTTCACGCTCAGTTGAAAGTAAGGACGCGAATCAGCTTAGCGACGCGCGCGCAGCCTGGTGGGAACGGCCGAAGAGGAGACAAAAGAAAGGAGGACGTTTCCCCTAGACAGTTGCCCGTCCCTTTGAGATATTATGGGTATAGCCGGGAAACCTTCTGAAGATCCATTTGCTCTTTTTTAACATTTTTTCAAAGTAGTAAACGAGAGATAATGTATTACTAAAACCAATTTAATTCTTATTGAGTCGGAAAGCAATATTAACTCATATTCATGATGCCATAAGTATTTTTTTCGAAAAACGTAAGAGAAGTTATTAAATATTCTGAATTTTAAAACAACTTCCGAAACAATTTTGATCATGATGCAAAATTTATTTATTCTACCGTTGTCTTCAATTTCTAACTATGATGAATTCCCTTTGTCTGTCTTTATATCAGAAGACTCATTCTCTAAATAATCCGGAATTTTTTTTGAAAGATGCGTAGTTGCTGCAATCCTTTGTGGCACTTGCGTCGACCGCAAATGATACGTAATGGATAAAGAAACAGATTGCAGAGAATATTAATGAATGGCATTGCGGAAAGAAGATATTTGTGAATCTCTCTGAAAGCATGGTTTTGACACCGAAAAACAAATACGCTACTTCTCGGGGAGGGGGTCGAAATAACGAATAACTCAGAAATCAGAACAAGTAGCTAACGTTTTCAAAACGCACGGAAATTCCTTCGACAAAAAAGTGAATAGTTAAAAGAAATATTATTTCATGCATTATCGAGAAAGATCATTCAGTCACTGAAAACTAGACCCTTTAAGAATAACTGTTAAGTGTGTGAATAAAAGCTTTCAAATAAAAAGGTAGACGAAATATTTTAAAGTCATTTTGCATGACGTATGTGGAGGAACCATCTTAACTGGTCAGACTGTGATTTTTCCTGTATTTGAAAGGATGTATGACATAAATAACGAAAGTACTGTATTTTTGTTGACACTCAGAACGATTCTTGGTCGAACAGTTTCGAAACTTCGCACAGTATATTCTTTCAATCTACTTAAGAAAAAATGATGTAGAAAAAGTACTTTTAGTGTCCTGCTGACTTCATGCTTTATGGTGAAGACCATAAAACTAATTTGATGCTTATTGAACGAGAAGACGATATTTCTGGGGATTCGGAAAGAACACTTCTCAGGAAAAAGCATGATCAACGTAAAATATCAATAACTTCCAATAATGTATGTGACAAATATTTCTTGTTTGCTCCTAGAAATCGTAAGTTTTGATTCATAAGGAAACATTTCGCATAAAAGAACTTGATAAATATGTCTGCGAAACAACTCGTTAATTAGTTTCATATATCTTGCATTATGGAGGTCGGTTATTACGCTTTTCAAATAATCGCTTTATTTTTTCATTGAATGTAATCCTTCCTATCTAATCCTAATCTACTTCATATTGAATTAAATTGAATGTAACTCTACCTAATCTTAATCTACCTTCCTTTTTGAAAAAACTTTATTGAAAAAATATTTTAAAGATTAAACCAAATTCGAGTTAATATCAAAAACTGCTGTAAAATAAACCCGACCTAGCATTTTCCTTTCAATAATGCAAATAATCATTATTTATGTACAACAGGCACTCTGAGAACTATACGCGAGTGTGTTTCTCTTCAAACAAGCAGTATATTACACACCTGTGCAAACACTGCCATCCTTTTATCCTCTCACTTGATCCCACAACTATACGCCGCTTTGGCTTTTGCGGAGCGCGATTTTTTCTGAAAAGCATCAAACGTGTTGGGACCGCAAAAGCCACCAAACAAAACTGATTACGTATATTCACGCGCTGCGAGCACTACTACATCATTTCCGGGTGCGCGACACAATTTTCAATTTCACGCTACACTTCAAAGCGCTGCCCGCCGCCGCTCACGTGCGCGTTCCCCTTGATGAGGGGCGCCGCGGGGCCCCCGGCGCGGGGGGTGGCGGGGCGGGGCACGGGAGCGAGGGTGCGAGGGGGGCGGAGGGGATTCGAAGCGCATTAAGTGGTTTGAGGTGCCGATGAGAGCAACTGGGGTACGGATAACCTGAGGGTGATGGAAGAGATACAGCTGAGGTGAAAAGAGAACGAGGAAAAGAGGAGAGTGGTATTACACTCCGATTTAAACAGTGGCACTTGAAGGTCACGAGTTTGAAGGAGAGGGGGAATTTCTGATCCAATCCAAGGCTCCAATACAAAAAATTTTAGTTGTAATGAAACTTCATGACTGTGCTTCCCTCTCCGTTCAGCTCGTGACTTTGAAGTGCCTCTGTGTTTAAATCGCAATATTTGTAAAGCGATAAAGAAAAAGAAAAAAAAACTTAAGAGAGTGAGGTGGCTTATCTTTTAAAAGAACGGAAAAAAGTAAGAGGAATCATCGAGTATGATACAACTGTGTGAGGCAAAGAAAACAAGATGAAATAGAGAAATGATGTTTATGAAAGCGGTAATGATAAAATTAATGATTCAGGAAAGAATAGATGAGAGAAAACAAAATGTAATAGAAGCACGGAAAAGTGGAAGTCGCTTTATTTTTGAGAGTGTATAGCAGTAGCAAGAGTTGGTTGTGATCCACAATCTGAGAACATGGGAGAAAGTAGTAGAGTGAGAAGAGGAAACTAGTTTTGCTAAAACCTCACGTACTTTCTCGCCCTATTTTCATGCAAAAGTATGCGAAAAGTACTCAAATTTTAGAAAAATTGTGCAGGATCTTATTTCAAAATGTATCTTTAAGGAACAAATTTCGTTAAGAAAAAAATTAAATATTTAATATTTTAGCTCCGAAAAATTTTGAACTTTTGCAATTTTCGAAAATCAGGGTTTTCAACAAACATTTGACCTGTACCATTCTCTTAAACGTTCTTTACACTATCCAACATTAAATAAAAAAAGAAAAAAATGGAGCTTATTTTTGAAAATTTGGAAAATTTCTAGAGGCCTCTTGTAAAGTGCCTCCCAAAATAAAATATCGGTTTCAAATTCAAGGAGCCGCTACATCAAGCAGATATGTTGGAGAATATCAGATTTTGGAGAAAATCGGCTGACCGATTTAGCCGTTAGTGTTGTTTACAGACGGACGGACAGACAAACAAACGTTTTGCCGTCATTACATTTTTCGGTATCAAGGACTCTCAAAACTTGGATTCTGGCTACACCTCGTGTTATAGGTTCTTTTTTTTTAAATTTAGCAAGTAGATTTATGTATTTTTTCGGTACTAGGGCTCTGTATTAAGAGGATTTCTGGCGAAAATTCGACGTGTTTTCGCGCAGCATACATAACTTTCTCTCTACTGCATAGCGAGAAAGTAAAAATGGAGGAGGAAATGAGAGTACCAATGAGGTGTGGGTGTCGAGGGGTCGCGGATGAAGCAGCGGCTGCCGCAGGGTGGAAGGGGATGTTGGGAGGGGGGGGGGAGAAATGAGGGTGCGCCCCGCGCCAAGTGTGTTAATTAAAAGCGAATATATTTATGCTCCCCTTGCTGACAGGGGTTCGCTTCCCGAGGAGCGGTGGTTGCGGACGCAAAACAGACTGCGAGGAAAATTAAACAAAGCGCCGGCAGGCACAGCGCGGGAACATTTTCGTTCTTCCGGCGTTTGATTAGAGAGATTGCGACCTTTTAAAGGGGATTTAAAGCTTGTATGTTTAAAGAAACGTATTCTGTAAACCTTTCACTTTCATATCTTAGTCAAGCACTTTCTTCTGAACGCAGATTAAAATATGTCTGATACGGAAATATATTCTGAGGTGACTTAAAAATTCTAATATCTTCTATACATTTTAATTCATATTAACAATAATATGACCGGGAGCGGTGTCTCAGTGTATCAACTGATGTCACTACAGTGCCTCTGATCGGGTGCTCCTATGTTCGAGTCCCGACGGCGGGATTTTTGAAACTAGATTTTCAGCTAGGTCGAATTCAGTCGCTGTCTGGAGGAGAATAATAACGGCCGGCTGCTCTGATCGTCAGTTTTACGTGCTTTCCCGACATGCCTGGAACCACTAAATACTCATTGCTAAAATAATGGGGGCGACCTGCTCCTCGTACGCCTTTCTAAGTAGCTAGGCCTTGAGGCTGGGGGCCGGGGCGCCGGCGTGGGCGCATCTGGGAGGGGCAGGGGCCGAGGGCCGCAATCGGAAGCCTCGCGCGCATCTCCGCCTAATAACATGCGCCCGCATGTAGCCCCCTAATGTGCGAAGCGTGTACCCCGGCGCCGCCGGCCCATCGATCAAGGGCCGGCGCGGCCGCCCACGCGGCCCCGCTGCGCGAACGCTATTCTGGGTGCAGGTGGAGGCGGGTGGGGGCAGCGGCCCATCTGCTAAGAGAGCGACGGCCAAGGAGGAGGAGCGGGTGTGTTAGGAGCGGAGCGGAGAGGATGGAGAAGAAAAAGATGGTAGGAACAGAAGCTATGAGATGGGAGCGGATGGGCTGCTACAGAAGGGGCAATGATGGTGGCTGGTGAGGTGCGAAAGCGATTCTGACAGAAGAAGGTGAAGATGAACTGCGGTTGGAACAGGAGGTTTACCACAAGAAGTGGGGGTCGCAGGGGCACTGGTGGTGCGGCTGGCCGCAGCAGCGGTGTGGGTACAGGCTGAATGGGAAGGAGCAACGGCAAAGGTGGTGGAGCGGGGGGGTGGAGCGGGGGGGGGCAGGGTGGAGCAGGGGGGTGGAGCGGGGGTGGGCGGGTGGGTGGAGCGGGGGGGTGGAGAGGGGTGGAGCCGGGGGGTGGGCGGGGGGTGGGGCAGGTGGGTGGAGCCCAAGGAGTGGAGCGGGAGGTGGGCAGAAGTGGAGCCGGGGTGTTGGGCGGGGGTTTGGGCAGGGTGTTGGAGCGGGGTTGGTGCCGGGGGGTGGAGCGGGGGTGGAGCGGGGTGGAGCGGGGTGGAGCGGGGGGTGGAGCGAGGGGTGGAGCGGGGGTGGGGCGGGGGTGGAGCAGGGGGTGGAGCTGGGGGTGGGCGGGGGGTGGGTGGGGGTGGAATGGGGGTGGAGCGGTCTGTAGAGTGGGCGGTAGAGCGAGCGGTAGAGCGGGCGGTAGAGCGGGCGGTAGAGCGGGCGGTAGAGCGGGCGGTAGAGCGGGCGGTAGAGCGGGCGGTAGAGCGGGGAGTGGAGCCAGCGGCGGAGCGGGTGGCGGAGCGGGCGGCGGAGCGGGCGGCGGAGCGGGTGATAGGATCTGCGAGGTTGGGGAAGGATTTGTGGTTGTGTGAAAGATTCAGACTGTAAAGGAAGAGGGAATAATCAGGCGGCAGAAGGGGTGACGATGAGAGACGCTGATGGAATATGAACGGCGAGGGTCGTCACAGGAGCAGCATTGGTGACGACTAGTGGATCGATGTGGCGACATTAAGAATGGGAACGAAGGTGCTGGAGTAAAAAGCTTACAAAAGTAATAGGGGTGGCATGCTTGGCGAGGCTAAAGTCAGGTGGAGCGTTTCTTAGATTGGTTAATTAATGTTTCCGGAAAAGCAAATTACTATGAAAAGCAGTCCCGTTAGTGCAGTGAACGTTTTTTTGCAGTGGTGGAATTATTCTTCTCCCGCTAGTTGATGAAAAATTGCACGACCTACGCGTCACCGTGAGAGGATCTCCCTCCTCCAGAGAAGCACCGCCCCAGCTGGAACAAATTCTACCTTCCGAATTGGTCTTCGTACATACCCGCTATTGTAGTGTATGAGAATATTAATGACAAAGAGCAGGAGCTCCAGCAATGACTCGACAGTGGAGCGAGTCTCGGCAAACAACGGCGCCTGCTATTAAATGCACCAGGAGGCACACGAACTGCTGTCAAGTTCTTGGAACAGTTCGTGAGTAGTGAGCGTCTAGTGGAGTTGAGTGGTTACACACCGTAAGGAGATACGCCTTCAGGTTTTTGCCCCGTTGATTACTGATGACTGCACCTACGTTTGTGGACATGTGGTCAACGACTATTAGATACTGTACTTGGTTTCCCTCTCCTGGGAAACAAAGTTATAGGAAAGCTAACGGTACGAGTGGGAACTTATAAACTGTAAACGTGCACAATAAACATTTGTTATTGTTTACGTCTTGGGAATTTGCGGGTGATATAACATTTTTTTTAGGGAACTACTCAACCATTCGCCTGGTGTTCATCAGAGAAACTACATAAAACTATCGATCGGAGCAGCCATCCGCAAGAATTCTCTTTCAGACACGGGCTGTATTCAATCTAGTCCTGCCGAAAATTCTCCCTACTCGGTACTAAAACTCTAGGCCCTCCCAATCGCTGCAGACAGAAGCAATGCTGCCCCTAAGCTAAAGACAGCGGATGGGAGCGTAGTTGATGGCATTGCAGTAGCTGAGAGGTTGCATTGTCGGCGAGGGTAAGAGGTGATGAGGACAGCAACAGAATTTATAGCTTCAAGGGAGGCTGATGTGTCAGGACAAGTGAAGTGATGTAGATTGCGAGCGGGTCAATGACAACGACGGTTATGGAGGCCAGTGGAGTGAGATTGACGAGACAAGCCACGGTTGATTGACTGATTGATTGTTAGTGATATCGGGCGCGTCAACAACTAGGGTAGTCCTGTTAGTGTAGTTCATGTTTTCCTCGGGCGGTGGTGTTCTTCCCCCGCTGGATGGCGAGATCCGACATTGACCTACAGTCGGCTAGCGGGGTTCTCCCCAACCAGGTATCTCCCACCAGCGGGGCACCGCCTCAGCCGTGACAAGCTTTAAGCTCCTGCACGGTCTCCCGACATGAGTGGTAGTGTAGTGTAGTGTTTGCTTGTGTAAGTATGTAAGGGGAGAGGATACAAGGAAGAGATAGAAAAGATCGCTCCGTTTCGTGGCCCGTTTGTTAGGGTACTGCTGTGGTATTCGCCAGATGTTGATCGGAGGAACCACGCAAAACCGATCAGAACAGCCGGCCGTTAGTATTCCCCTAGATTTACTGGATTCGACATAGCTGACAAGCTAGTGTCCAAATTCCT